>JAIPRL010001581.1:40539-78477 GCA_025469235.1 Pemphigus obesinymphae
GTGTTGAGTTACTTGTAGAATTATTTATATATATATAAATAATTCTACAAGTAACTCAACACCAAAATATTAAAATGGCTACCGAGCTTTTGGAGTTAAAACAAGATTTAAAATTTGTCTTGAAAATCAAGACAATGAGTCATTTAATCGGTGCAGATATATTCTTCCTCAAAAAATGTCTAAAAAGCAAAATAATACCAATTTTTGCAAGAATAAAAAATACAAATATTAATTTTTTAAAATCAATAGATTATGGTTAAGAAAAATATTTAAGATTAAAAATAATAAATCATTACAGAAATAGGAATAAGTTAGAAACACAAGCTTAAACATTAAATTAAAAATTATCAAAATATCTTCATCACACCCAATGGGATGCATTTCAAGAAAAAATGACTAACGCCATTGAACATAAATTCGATTCTAAAAAAGAAATACAAAAGAAAAAATATGAAAAATTATTACGGGAAAAAGAATGTGATAATAATTTGGTAAAAAATTGTACATATCTGATATTTGCAAAAGAAGAATTAAATATATTAAAATTAGGTTTAAAAATGAGTTTTGTCCCAAACAAACTCCCTTTAGAAAATATCATAGTTGGAATAGAATCTGGAATAAAAATGATAGATGACCAAAATCAAGATATAGCCAGGAAAGAATGTTTAAACCTGATGAAAACAAATATAAACACAAAAAATGTAATAAAAAAAGAAAAATCATTTAAAATAATACAAGAATTAAAGAAAAAAGATTATATAGAAAGAATGCAATCCCTAATAAAAAAAAAAAACTGGTCCATATAAAGAATTAAAAAAGAATTCTCTTAGTAAAATGGTTAGAGAAGTAACAAAAATCATCAATAATTCCACAAAAATAAATGAAGAAAAAAGTAAATTCCTTGTTAAAATTCAAAACCCTCAATTACCAAAATTATAAGGCTTACCAAAAATTCATAAACCAGGAAATAATATGAGACCCATAGTATCAAATATCAATGCCCCAACATACAATTTGGCAAAATATTAAGTTTTTTCATCTTTCAAGAAATTCGATAGTATGTCAGTTAAAAATAATATCAATCTAATATAAAAATTATCAAACATCAAAGTAAAAAAAAAATGAAATATTAATTTAATTCGATGTAGTAGCGTTATCCCAAGTATACCAATAGAAATTACAATCGGATTCCTAAAAGAATGGCTAAATGAATTAAAAGTAGAAGATAATAAAATAAAATAATTAATTTAACAAAACTCTGCACGAGTCAGAATGTATTCCAATTCAATGAAAAATTTTATGAGCAGAGTATAGAGACAGCGATGGGAAATCCATTATCTCCCTTTTTAGTAGAAGTTTTTATGAGCAGATTCGAAACAGACAATAAAAAAGTGCTGAACAATTTTCCAAAAACTTGGTTGAGGTACGTCGACAACATTTTCGCAATTGTAGATAAAGATTTTAACATAGATTTTCTTGAAAACTTGAACTACCATTACTCTTCAATAAAATTTACAGGTGTAAAAGAAGTTAAGGAAGATTACCGTTTTTGGATCTTTATATTAAACCATCAAATGATAAATTAAAATTCTAAATATACAGAAAAAAGATACATACTTACAGATACATCAAAAATACCTCAAATCATTGTTGGCAACACAAAATGGCTGCCTGGAATAGTATGGTATACCGATTGGTGAATATCCTGATGAATAAAATAGATTTCGAATAAGAAAAGCAGTTAATAATAAACATAGCAAATTTTAATGGATTCGATAAAGAAATGATTTTAAAACTAATAAAGAAACAAGAATGGCAAAAAAAACATTAGAAATATCAGCACTTTAGAACAAAATTTCAAAAAATAATATTAAAAGAGCAGCCATAATATTCTTACCATACATTTGAAATAAAATCTCGAAAATTTTTAAAAAATACGATATTGATATAGTGTCATCAAAACATAACAATTTAATGAGTCTATTAGGAAATACCAAAGACAAAGTAAAAGAAACAGAAAAATCAGGAATATACCAAATCCAATGCGAAAATTGTGAAAAATGTTACATAGGACAAACAAGAAGAAACATAGGAATTAGGTTTAAAGAACACATTAGGAATATTAAAAATCAAGAAACAAACAAATCACCAATAGCAGAACACGTATTAGAGGGAAACCATAATATACAAACAATACAATAATTAATTATTAAAACAAGTAAAAAATAATCAAGAATTAAACATAAGGCAAGCAATAGAATTGTCAAAGAATAAAAATAACTTGTTAAATTGGGATCTAAATCCACAACAAAATAACTTATTAAAATTGTTATCAAATTAATTAATAAAAACATTGTAATGATCCGTATGACTCATCGATCGATAACCATATGACCGGGTTCATCAATAGATAACGTCATCTGTTCTATAAAAGGGAATGTATACTCTCCGAACGACTCGGTAGTTGTTTAACACTGAAGATGAGAACATTGTTTTCAAAATACGTATTTGTTAATAAAAACAAATTATTTTTTAGAAACTGGGTATTTATTTATATATAATATCAATATATCTTATAAAATTAAACATTTAAAAAATTATATTTATGACAACATAATAGAAGAAAACAGAAGCGAAAAAATTTAAAAGTGACTGAAATAATAGTTAAAAACAAATGATGGGTCTCATTGGTGTGACGCATAAGATGAATAAGGGGTGAGTTTAAGATAAAATTAGAGGACAAATATGGAAAACTAAAAAGAGCAACATTTCTAGTCTGGCGAGTAAGAAATAATGCCAGAGAGAAATCTGCTGCTAATCACATGTCTACGATCGGCAAGGCTGGGTAGGTTTGACACACGGATAATAACCTGGGCATAGTGTAGAAATGAATCCATTATGCAATAAGTTATGCTACATGTGTTGATCGATCGCCCAGGGTAAAAACCATGCTGTTCGTCAACTACAATAGAATTGAAAAAATATCATATAGAACAAGTGACTCAAATAATTTAGCTATGTGTGAAGTGATAGCGATCGACCTATAAATTTATAATTATAATTATATAATTATAATAATGATATTATTATAATATATAATAATATCAATCATTGAAGCATTACCAAATTTTAAAATCGTAATGATAGACCAGAGATTAAAAATTGAAATAAATATAGTTGGACAGTAAAAATTGTAGTTTGGCTACACTAGATAATGAATGTATGTATAAATGAGTTCTATGGGCAGTAAAAGTCGAGGAAAAATGATTAGAAAACATGTTGGTGGCATCTGCTATATCATTGCTAGATAAACCATTAAGTGTAATGGTGTTAGGTATAATGCCGGTCGATCAAAATTTAAAAAATATCTATAAAATGAACTAGGATTATGTTTAAAGTCAGCTCTACTCTATTAAGATAACTACGAAAACATCATTTTGATAAGAACTTAAATTTTGCACGGAGAAGGGAGAAGTTATGGTAGTCCATAGGACACATAGAAATCTTATATTTCTTAGGAACAATTTTTTTATAAATTCTTTAGTTCTTTAGTATACCAGCAAGGAAAACAAGAACTTCGAAACGTGGATTTGGGAATGAAAGAAAGTACAGCGGAATGAAGAGCTTTGAGAAATACATTGGCAGCGACATCCGCATCAAGAAATGAGAATGTGGATAGCCAGTTATAAAACAAAAGAAACTTGAATATGTTATTATAATCAGCATATTTGAATTTAAAAAAAGAACGAGTATTAACAAAAGAAGTAGGAGTAAAATGACCATGGTAAGATATGACCAGAGGTGGGCGATAGGTATCAGCAGTTTCACTAGATAAACTAGTTGACACACAATTAACGTTACAAAAAACTAAATTAAGCAAGGATTTGGAAGCATTATTAATATAATTCACTGAAAGAATCCATGCAGAACAGACTGAAAACACAGGGGAAACGTGTGCTGGAGGACAAAGAGTAACTTAACACATGGCTGTCATTAGACCAATATATTTCAGGTAAATTAAGATTACCACAACATAAAATAGTATGATTAACATATTGCTGCACAACAGAGTCAATGGACTCAGCCAAAGATTTGTATACGTCCAAAAGACTACTAGGAGGGGGAGATAAACACCATTAATGATAAATTCATCATTGCTAAGCTCAAACTGAACAAATAGTTGTTCGATATTTAGGCATCCAGGATATAAGAGACAAAGGGATAACATTATGCACGCCAATGAAGACACCACTACCACAATTACAGAACTTCTGATCGCTAGATCAGAACGATCTAGCGCATCTATATAAATTATAGTTAACAAGACGGAGTTTGGTGAGAATTATGTCTTTTGATACATGCATATTGTATCTAACATACAGCTCAGCCCTAATGTTCAGTTTTAATAATAAATATGGTTATAACGTTTAATTCTAATAAATATAATAAACATTTAAATAATTCTAATAATCATTTGCACATTTCAGGATTTATCAAAGAAAATGCGTCAACTATTTGAATCTGTATTGGAACTTCGAGGTGTTCAAGAAAGATTTCACAGCCAATCAGAGTTTGAGCTGAAAAGACGTAAAGATCTTGATAAGTATATTGAAGTACACGGCACTTGTAATGACATTGAAGACAATGACGCAGAAATTAAAGAAATGTTCATGCTGGAAGTTAATAAATATGAAAATATCATTAAAGGAATTGATAGTTCGTATAAAGTGAGTATTATTGTTTGTTATTAATTACATTCTTGCCTCGCCTGCTTTCAAGCAATTTTCCTGAAATAGGGTTTCGATTTAATCTTTTTTTTTTTTTTTTATAGATTGATTTAGGAAAATTGTTAAAGAAACTTATTAGAGTGTCAAACGATGATCTTGCACTACAGTCATTGGCAAATCGTATAAACTTCAACATGTTCTACAGTAAAAATAATCAAGAACTCGAAAAATTTGCTACTTATGTATGTAGGTCTCATAAATAAATATTTAATATGTATATATATTTCAATTGTATAATAGAAATAGGATAGATAATGTAATATAAAAATTTTGTACATTTACAACATATTTATTTATATTTATTAAAAATAATAAAATTAATATAGTGTTTTTAAAAAAAAATCTGTTGATCTACAAATTATTTACATGTATTAATAATTTCATAAATAATTTTATTAGAAAAATCTAAATGTAATTTTGTAAAATAATACTTAAAAGGAAAATTAAATTTGTGAATTCAAAATCACAAATTTTTATTTTTAATAGTTTAAAGAATTACATAATTTTCTGAAAAATAATATTTTATTTATTTATACAAAAAGTAAATATCAAGGTGTAACCTCTGGTATTCAAAGATTCATTATTACTGATCAGAGGCAAATAGAAGGAATGAGGATTCTATAAATATGACATTTAAAAAGAGAAAAACATGAAAAATAAAACTTATAATTTTTTCTGGAAAAGTTAAAATATAATGAAAGAAACATTTATGAAAATAATACATTTTAAAACATTTTAGATAATTTTTATAGCAAAGTATAATATTATTATAAGTATATAACTATTGATAATACATAATTGGAATATTTTAAAAACAGAATTTAGTTATGCTAATTATTTTGAAAGATAAAACATAAATAACTTATCAACTATTATTATTAACTATGTATTTATAATATAGAACTAGTCGGGAGAATAAAAAGTGGCCACTGATGCAAACGTCCCTGGCGGTTTATTTTCATCAGGGTAACATATAATAGTTAGTTTTTAGTGATCCATGCCAAAATCATGATAATATTCCATAACCCCCCTAAAATAAAATGACAATAGCCAAAAGGTTCCATTTGTACCCGGAACAAACTTAAAAAGGAAATAATAAAGACTTATAATAAAAGCATAGCTGGCCTGACGTTGGACACAGACTGTGTCATTTGCATCTTAGCTTGCTTACTTTGAGAACCCTTCTTATCAGAAAAAAAAAAGTTGCCAACATATTTACCAGCAGCCAGATTTCATTCTCCCAACTATAATGGTCATTTTCACAATGCTCATTTGTAAAGCAGAGTAAAAAATACTACAGCAACTATTAATTCCCAAATTTTTAGCATTCAGTTATAGGCTTCTAAGATTATAGTATTCAAATATTTTACTTTTCCTCTTATATATTTTCTATTAGTTAATACTTAATTTCAAATATTCAAATTATTATTTTTCCATCTAGTAAACTCCCCCCAAGTTTTTATTTTCAACAAATATCTGTGTCCCAAATTATACATAAATACTTATAAAATACTATTGTAAACGATTGTTGCACCTCTATTTCTAGTAATATGATTTTAATCTACTCATAATTTGTTTACAAATTTAAATTATAATTTACTAATTTTATAGAAATCTAAATATGATGTAAATTATATTTTCTCTATATATCGGTATAAAAAACTATAATAGTTAATTAATTGTATATTTTCTTTTAACTTGAAAATTGGAACATGACCATATACAATTTCTTTGAATTCAGCATTTTAAATAAATAACAAAAATAAAACAGAAAAACAATGTTAAGTTTAAAATTTAAATATTTATGATCTAATTTAAGTAACTTTTATTGAATGATTGAATACAATACAATTTCCTTAAACAAATTCAATTATTATTAACATTAGTACATGCAAAACATAATTTAAGATAGTTTAAGATAATTAAAATATTACTAACATTTATCTCTGTTAAATTTTAAATATTATAATAGACAAGTTATAAATATTTAACTTTAAAGTAAACCCTAACCTTCTTTAGTTAAAACTAATGTATTTAATTTGTTTAAATTAATTACTCAAGCTATAAATCGGTAAGTAAAATATAAAACATTAATTAAGTACATTTCTATAGGCATGAACACTACGTTTGAGGATATAATAAAAATGTAAATGCTAATCTATTTTGGATTTTATTAAGTATAAAAATCATGGATAAACAAAAAAAAAAAATTCATATAATACATATTCTTAAAATAATAGTAACTTGAATTAAAAATATTTACAAAATAAACTCAAGCTTATTAGTTATTTAGTAATCAGTATAATACCTAAATCGGTAATTGTATGTTTAAGTCAATGTCAAAATCATGAACAGCATATAAATCATTTCCTTTCATTGAATTAGATTTTGAACCATCCGCCTAAATTGATTAAAATATATTACAATTCAAATATTATGCAAGATATCACAAAAAATGCAATATTTATTCAACTAACTTTACTATCAGTAGTATCAATATTATCCTTTTTAGATTCATCTATGTCTGGAACCGATGAACTTTCATTATCAGAATTTGTTTTCGCTCTAAACTTCATACAAGGCTTTGTACTTCTCCTAGTGAAGGGATCATCAATTTTCTTTCCTTTATTAGCTTTGAGCTCCTCCTAAAAATATAATACACATAATATTTCTACTTTCAACCATACTTGACAATTTACCAAAATGGCTTTTTCTGCTTCCTCGACATTCTTTTTACGATTTCTATCATTAATGTAACTTATACTAGATATAGTACTGGTTCTCATTTTATCCAAATGGTTTGCTCTTTCTTCTAATTCAGATAACTGCTGTTCAATTTTTAAAACATCCTCTACTTTTCCTCTAAAAAAAAATACACAAGGAATTCAATTGGTTTAATTAGTCAAGATATGTAGGCATATTAATTATATATCAATAAAATGAGGTAACCGTCGGTGGCAGTATATATCAATACCAGCAAACTAGTTAATAAAATATAAATATAATAATTATAATACAATATAAATCCATTCTGTTCACCCATAGTAGATTTGCAACAACAAAAATTAAATTTTATATAAATATATAACCAGTAATATTTAAGCATTATTAGATTATAATATGAAATATTTAACAACATCTTAAAAAATTCCAAAACCTTATTCATATTCATTCATATAATCATATATGCTGCCGTCAAAAGTTAACTCACTAGTATTTGCAAATTATTTTTAGCACATACTTATGTTGAGCGATCGCCAATACCATAACATTAAAAACAAAAAATTCATACTTGACATAATTGTAATTTGAATGTGACACCCAAAATTGTTTATGTAAATTAAATACTTACAATGCTTGAGCATCATCCCTGTCTTTCATTAATGAGGTCTTTTTCATGGCATAATTATATATATTTGTTTTAAAACGTTCTTTTTCTCGAACAATCTAAAAAAAATATGTATATTTTATTGAATTTTTTATAATACATAATAACAAAAGTAAAATAAAAACACAATAAATTGTTAATTGTAATAAGTAGAATGAAAAATGTTGTTTTTATTTTATTTGCTATTTGATAATAATATTTAATGATACAAACCTTTTCCACGTCTTCTTCTTTGAATTGATATGCTAGTGCTGCTTTGACATCTTTCATTTTTAGATCAAGTTCTTCTAAAGTAGGCAATGATATTCGATTCAAGTGGCAAAGTTCTTTCCATTTCATGAACTCGCTCTCTGTAAACTCTTGATTACTAATAAATTCTAGACGAAATACTTTTTCATTGGTACCATGCCTAAAATTTAATAAATATTATTAATAAAATATTAAAATACTATACTATAACATTATTAGACATACTTAAGTCGTAATCCTTTGTTTGTACGAGTACTCCCTAACTGATATACTTTAGCCGTTTCACAAACATCAATTATTTCAGCAATCTATTAAAAAATTAAAATATATTAATCACAGTTTATATATACAAAGCATATACAAAATAAATAATGAATTTTAACCATACACGATAAACAGGGATTCCATTATAATTTCCAATTCCAATACGAACAAAACAACCAATAACAGTCTTATTAAATGTCGGAAGATGCACAAATCTAATATAGAAAAATTCAATTTTAAAAATTTAATAATTAATATAAACATTTTTAATTGTCAATTACTTTTCCATCTTAAATCTGGACAATCTAATTTTATTCAAATCCTCTCGTCTTGTAATATAATTAACTTTTTTCTCACTTAAAGATCAATAAAATATCATAATATATACAATTAATAGGTAAAACTGTACAATTTAAATGTATATTTCTTTCTTACTTTGTATCTGAATCAGAATCTACAAATGTACGACTTTGTTTCACTGATTCACTTGAGTCAGAATTGCTCGAAGAATTACTATCGTCTGAATAAATATCAGAAGCTTTTAATTTAGTTCGGTTTTGATCAGACTGTTTTTCATTCACTTCATCGTCATCTTCATTATCTTTTTCCTGGGTTTTTTTTTGTTTAACTTCTTCTAAAAAAATAAAATTATTGCAACAATATTAATCATAATAATTATTATATACATAAATTATGCAACTGAGAACTCGTCATATAAATGTAAGAATAATAATTATTTAAAATATATATTACCATAAAATATGTATTAAGGGTATTTCAAACAGGCCGTGTTTTTTAGGAGTTTGGTATAAGCAATAAATATAGTATGTGCGTAGACTTCGTGCAAGTGTATGTAAAGTAAATTATTATTAGTGTATGCCTTTTATGGTCAGTAACAGCAACTATTTTTGCCCATACCCCAGGACAAGTTAACAATATTTAAAAGACCATACATCTTAAAAGTATGACTATCTATTAGTATAACATTCAGTAAAACTAAAATAATGATAACAATAAAAAAATAAAAATTATATAAACATTTAGCCAGCTGTAGAGCATTTGAAATTAGCATGTAAATATTACATTTCATATATACCCAAATATTTAAGCACTTATAGTACCTTTAATGTTTAATTTAATACATCATACTTCAATTTTACAATTTTTTTTTTTTTAAATAACCTTATTTACCTTCCTAGTTTAGTTGTTCCTTACATGTTTATCGAAAAATCTAAAGATTTAATATCCAAAATATTATAATCACATTTTCTACCATAAAATAGATACATATGTAACGGTTGAATTAAGTCTTAGGGTGTTCTAATTAAAAAGTTATTAATAGAAGAAAAATAATAATAATAAATGTCATTGTAAAACCACTAGCTGCTCCGAATCTAAAATGAGTTTGGTTTTCAACTAAATCATACGAATGAATTTATTGTATAGTGATATTAAATTAAAGGTAAATTTATTAGCTTGTATTTTTAATCTAATTACAATCAATTAATAAAATATTACAGATACTATAAGCACTTAAAGATTGTGTGGTTACATTTACATGCTATAGTATATACTGATGAAATAGACAGTGATGAAATAATGATGTCATGAGTATATTTCAAATGCACACAAAAACCGGCTAAATAAATATTTAAATTGTTTTAATGGTATCATATATTTTGGTTTAATACCGCAGCATAATTTTATAAAAATAAAAAAGAAAATGGTTTTTCAGTTGTAGGTATAATGTATTATTCCTACATACATTAATTTATGAATAATTAAAATTAACCGATTTCAATTCTTTAAAAAGATTATTATTTTAAAATTTGTATTAAATTGATCAGCTATTTTTTTAATTTACTGTAGAAGTTGATTATTTATTAAATAATTATTAAATTTAATTATAATTATTAAAATTTATTATTTTAGGAATATATAAATTTAAATATACAAAATTTCAAGAATTTAAATTAGATTTTAAAGTATTTCTAAATAAATATCAAAATCAATCCACACAATAAACTAGAAAAAAAACTAGTAAAATTAATAATGTTTTTACAGAATTAAAATTGAATTTATAGAAGTATATTTAATTTTACCAAGTATATAAGTCTAAACTACAAAAATAATACCAGACTTTAAAGATGGAATTTATTTTTTCATGGCAACTAAATTTCAGAAACTTCTTTATCCAAAAACTCTTACTCGACTTTTTCTACCCAAAAGAGTGTATAAGTACACTCATAATAGAACACATTGTAAAACATATAGTTCTTTCTAGACATCTTGGAAAATACATTTTCGTACTTATATGTTATGTATATTGAGTATTGAATAACAATAAGATGCACATTCAACTTTAAGAAATTTCTAAAAAATATTAGATACTAGTAATTGAATTAGAAACAATCAAATAGTTTTATTTAATCTTAATTTGGAATAATTATATGATAAAGATATAATAAAGAAATGTTGAGAAAAAAATCAAATTGCCACAGTATTTTTAATTAATCTGTGCTAAAAATAATACTAACAGACCATTCCTGCCTTAATAGTTCAGATAACAGAGAAGCATAACACAGTGCTTTGATAGTAAACATAAAGGAAAAGTAGGTTCATATGTTAAATATTATTTATATTTTAAATAGAGTAATACTTTTACTAAATTTAAACATATCTATTATTAATAAATTGTATTAGTATGTGTTAATAATCTAAAACATTTGTGATCAGTTTAAACAAATCTTAAATCAATATGAAATTAAAATAATTAATTATTTAACTTCTTTAAGAATAAATTGGTAATTAAAAACAATAATATTTAATTTACAAAATGTAGTTTGTTAAAAAACAGTAAATAATATACCCGATAATATGTATCAAAATTTGAAATACCTCTTTCTCGTTTTTCTTCTCTTTTTGCTTTTAACAAGGTCATAGCTGCGTTTTTATCACATTTTCCTTTATTTTCTTCAACATTTTTCTTTCTTTCTTTCACACGATCTTTCAGATCTAGAGGTATAGAGCTTGTATTTGGTGATTCTGATCTTCTAGAGGTCATACTTCTTTCCAAAGACTTTTGTTCTTTCATTTCCTTTTTCTTTGCACGTTTAAGTTTTTTTTCAATTTCAAATCTAAAAAAATAATTAAATTATATTTATATTTTTGATTAATTAATATAATTTTACCGTGTTTTCATAATATCTCGGGATTCAATGCGTTTGAATATTTCTGTTTCTCTTTCTTTTTCAGTCATTTGTGCTAGACGCTCCCTATCAGCGTCATCACCCATTAACTCGTCATCATAACCATCATTGAATTCTTCTTCAGAATCTGAAGATTCACTAACTATAAAAATAAATACAATTAGTTAATAAAACATTTCTTATAAACAATGTTATTCAATTTATATTAATTATATATATATAAACTTAAAGTATAATATTGTAAGTTATGTTTTATACATTTTACTAAATTTCCCAGTCAAATGTACTGTATTATTAATTTAAAATAATTTCCTTAACCATATTAAAATAAATTTTCAAATAATAATACAAGACTATAATATAAAAATGTAACTATTTAAAAAGTTGTTACACCATCATTTACTGTCCCAATCTATCTAACAATAAAAATCATGCTATTTACACACAATGTAAATTGTGGAGTTTAGGTTAAATCTTAAATTCAAACATCTATATAATACTAAATTTAAAGATTTCAAAAGTATAACTATTTTGAAAATATTGAAAAAGTTATAGCTATTAAAAAAAGTCAATAATTTAAAATGCAACAACTTCTTTTATTAGATCAAATATACAAAAAAAGACTGTATCAATTTCCACATATTGAACACAAAACAGATATATTAACACAAATAATATCCAACTTTGTAATTATGTGAATGCGACAGTATTCATTAATTGAAAATAAAAACACGATTTAAGAATTGAAGATTTAATATTTAAAAAGATCAAACTATATTTTTTAAAATTGAGGGCCACCGATAATGTCTCAGATTCCAGTTCTTACTATCTTAGTCCATCGTTGACACCCACCTACAAATTATTCCCACCACTCTTTTTCCTAACCTATTTAAATGATTTAAACATATATATATATATATATATATATATACTTATTGGTTTATATAAAATTTATTTTTAAATATTTTATAAATAATATTTAGTACAATTTGGGGTAAGATCCCAGATATAATATTAAAAGATAGGTACCTATATCATCTGATCATGATTGTAATCTAATTTTATTTTGCATGCATTGTTATTATCTATACCCATTATTTTGTAATTTTTTATTTTATTTAATAATAAATAATAATACATTTTTTTAGATAATTAAATAATATATTATTATAGGTACCTAACTAATAATAAAATTATTGTAATTATTTATTTTATTTCTTGGTGCACATTAAGATGATGGTATATGTATTTATATAATGGTGGCACAATAAGTTTGTATACACATAAAAAAAAAAGTAACTATTGTGTATCACTATATGTGTGACGGGTGAATACTTTCTGGGCATGCTTCAACTAAACTAGTATCCTACACTACAGCAGAGACCGGAACCTTAATGATTTTTCCAGTTCCGGTTCCGTTATGGTTTTTCAATATATAAAACAAGGTTCCGATTTTGGTTTTTTAAAATATAAAGTCGAGGTTTCAGTTAATACCGGTTTCAATTTTTTTTTTAGTCATCAAAAACACTACCTGATACGTAATTATAACAATAAAATGCTGCTAATTCACACAATGGTACTATGATACGAATATAGGATACACTTTCTCATATTAGTATAGGTATTATGTAAATAATTTGATTTATTTTTTCTAAAGTCAAGTTGTAATAAGTTATAATAATATAAAAGATGTATTCATATACTACTATTGTTGAAAAAAAAATCGAAATTTGGGAGGTGGGTCATACCTATTAATATACTTTTACATTTATTACTAAAATGTATTTATTTGTTTTGATTGCATTATTAATATATAATAAATAGTAAATCATATTAATTATTATAGGTACATAATATTATACTAACTCATACTAGGTATAATTTGTTTAGATATTGATTAATGATTATAGATTACTAATATTTAAAATGTACCTACTATAACATAATTATGTAGGTAATAATTTAATATTAAAATATAATATCACCATATTCATATAAAATAAATGCTAGTCTCTAGAAGTTCTATTTCTAATTTAATTTAATTAAAAAAATAATTGAAATTAGGTAAGTAATTCCAAATTTAAATTATTAAATGAAGATTCAAGTAAAAGATGGGTAGTTACCACTTTACCATCAAAGTAATATACCGACTAGTATGGTATTAAAGATAAGTAGGTACTATACATCAGTGGCGGCGCATCGGGGTAGACAATGAGACAATGTCTACCCAAAAAGACAGAATAATTATAATTTTAAAATGTTATTAATTATACAGTACGGTAGTACCTACTATTATAACAATAATATTTTGAATTTTTGTCTACATAACTTTATTAATAAAACAATATTTTGTTGTTGTTTTTTCACAATATAAATATAAATATTATATTCACGAGTAAGTAAATCTTATCTATAACATAATAGCCGTTTGGTGTCGCCTTCAAATCGGTAGAGACATATTAAATAGTGGATCATTGTTGATGGTAGGCTTATGAGAAGCAAACGAGGGGTATCGCGGGGTTTTACCAAAATTATATACAAGAAAGAGGCATGTCTCAGTGTGATATTTTAGTAATTTATAGTCCATAATATGTATGCCAATATATACTCTGTGGTGACCGGTTTTCACCCAGCTACCACGCCATAATCAAAATACAAAGCTTTTATATACAGTGTCTATATTGACTATTGTGATACACTGATACATGTATACGGTATAATTATATCGCGTTATTTGGGATAACGCTGTATAATTCAAACTCGTCCGCCATCGGTACGTAACGTATGTTAATAATGTTATTGATGTATTCGCAACCAAACATAATCGGCGAATTGAATTAAATTATATTAAAATATAAAATACCCATTATACTTTATCTATTTTTTTTTTTAAACATCCTCTTCTTAATTGTTTACCCCATGAAATTATTCACGCGCTGCCACTGCTATACATAATATATAGGACTAGCATTAGCTTCTATCATGCCAAGATAAAATTTCTACGGAGTAGAAAAGGGACACAATTATGTTCCCTTAGAAAATAAGTTAATAAGTTAAACCATATTTATATAATATAATAAAAATCATTTTTATTGCTTAAATCAAAAATAGCTCATCACACTATAGATAGTAGAAAATATAATTTATAATAAATTCATATAGTATAGTATACAGTACCTCAATATTTGCAAGATGATTCAAATGCATTTTTATTATATACCTACAAAATACGAATGTATTACCCACCGATGTGTTTGGACAACCCATAATTAAAATACATATATAATGTAATGTGTTTATGTGTCCAATAAATGTGTAGGTATTTGAAATTTGTTTAACAAAAATATACCCACAATATACGATTTTATAAAAATGTGTAAAATGTAAGCTGGTCACTAATCACAATCACAATTCACAAGCCCACACTTTGATGAACAAATGTAATAACTATTTATAAACATATTTTACATATATTGTTATTGCAGTAATATTAGCTATATTTAAAACCAGAATTAAACAGGAATTATACCTGGCACATGATAAATTTATTATTAGTTGTTTTCTTAGAAATATTATTTAAAATTCAAAAGTGTAAAGACATACCTATTGTCTCACTGAAAAATTCACAGCACAAGCATACTCGAACAAATAGTTCAAATTATGAACTTGTCAAAAATTATCTTTACACCAAATCAATAATAACAGAACTTTCGGAATAGTTAATAGTTCATATATTTAGTAATGGAGCATTATCTGTCCAGCAATCAGCGATAATAACAAAAAGGTCGTATTAGGATTTATTAGAACCGAAAAATATCTAATTGATAATATAGGTTTCGATTTCTACAAAAATTAAGTTTGGGTTTCGGTGCCAATATTTTCAAAAGGTTAGGTTAGGTTCCAACCCTTTCCCTAGTTAGGTATATATATTTTTAATGTATTTGATACCGAGATGAATATTTTAATATTAACAGTGTAAGTAGGTGCTTACTTTGAGTCGTTTCTTGGATTTTGCTTTGAGAATCTGAATTATTACTGCTATCCATAGAATCATCGGACATTTCATACTTTTTCCCGGTTCGTTTTGCATTTTTTTGTTTCTTTTTAGGTTTCTCGTCTGCTATTTCGCCTTCAGACAATGATGACGAGTCAGAGTCGTAGATCGGTTTTTTCGACTTCTTCTTAGTATTTTTCTTACGACTAAGTGATGGAGAAGTTTTTGAACGCTTCTTTTTCTTGGCTAAACTAATATCCTGCAAATATGAATAATGGTTAGCATGTAAAAACGGAGCATACAAGGCCACAACTTAAAAATACTCACATCGTCACTGAGTTCAGACGATTCGTCAGAACTCAACGTTTTCTTGTGCTTACCCATCGTCTACAAACGATAGAATATATGAATAAAGGTTCTTTATTACTTTTATACTTAATTTTGTAGTAGGTAGAAATAACTAGTAAAACAAATATTCTAATATCTATTCATTATTCAACACTTAACTACCAAAACGATTATCAATAAAATATTTACTATAGGTACCAATTAAATAATGTATAATGATAGACAATTGTGATTGTTCCAACGCCACTGTCCGTTATTTAGAAGCTCTCTGACGAACCACTTGCACAGTAAAATTTACCCTTAGAACTATCTTAACCAGACGGAAATTATTGTACAATTACACGCACTGTTGGCGTTCAAGGCCCGAGCTGATATTATCGTACAATATTGTATAGAAAAAAACGTGCCGTTAATGACCCCCGGACCGGGACTAGGTCAAAGCAACGCGCTCTATATGTGAAATTATGTAACAAATAAAACGACAATATTTTATTGGTAGTCGGTAGGTGTCAGTCACGACTTTTGTTTGCTTTTTCATCGTTCTTTACATAAATCAGCTGCTGCGGTAGATATTGCAATCTGCCAACCTGTTAGCGATTGGGGGCGATTTAAAAGACTAAATTTTGATTAGTTTTTTCTTTTAAATTTTTAAATTATAAACATAGGTACCTGAACACAATTTTTGAAATTGAATGTCAAACACAAAGATTTGAATGTCAAACACAAAGATATATGTTTCTATACGATTTTCAATTTGTCTAACTTGTCCAGATGTGTGACAACCCTAATTATAAAATATAAGTCTCTGAAGCGAAAGACGATTTTTGATTTATTTTTCTAATCTATAGGCCTACTTTAATGTATTACTATATGGAAAGTATTTTTAATACATGTGATACAAAGTATGTACAGTTTTGTATTTAAGAGGATGCTATACCCGCATTTTCTGTCTCCGTCCATCTAATTGGCAATATAACAAAATTATACAAAGCAAAATTGAAATTATGGCATTTTGGTTAGATTTAGAGCTTAAACACCTATTATCAAATTTAACGAGAAGAATAATTTCGAGTGAACCTCATGGGCTTTTTGTAAAATATTGTCAGAAAAAAAAAGTTACGGCATTTTTAGTTATTGATATTTTTAAATAGCTTTAACTTTTTCGTCAGACGATATTTTACAAAATGCCCATGAGGTTCACACGAAAATATTCCTCGCTTTAAATTTTGTAATAAGTGTTTATACTCTAAATTCAACCTAAACGCCAAAATTTCAATTCTGCGTAGTGTGATTTTGCTATATTATCTGTTGGACAGACAGAGACAAGAAATGCGAGTGGTAACATCCTCTTAAGGACGACAGGACGACACCACAGTCGGTATATATATATATATATATATACCGTGTCATGGACGCGTTCCTTGGAAGAAGGAAACCCGCCCGTGTAATATAATAATCATGCGATTCCGGGGATATACGTGCCGATAAATATAACGCGCCTAATAATATATGCGATATTAATATTTTATGTCGCGTAGTTCGGTCTCGTCCGGTGGCGCGCGCGTGCGCCGGGCGCGAGACGGCGATTATTATTATTTTTTTCCGCCGGGGCCCCGGAAGGTGGGTCCTCCCCGGATACGCGCTAGGTGGAGACCCGAGGCCCCACCAACGCGACCGGAGTCCTGCCCAACGGTCGTGTTCCACACGACGACGACGACGACGACGACGACGACGCCACCGCCACCGCCGCCGCCGCCGCCGCCGCCTCGCTCCCGTTTAGGTAGCGCACACCGGTATCACCGGCAGTCGTCACGCGGCCCGCCGGACACGAGCATCGCGCGATACACACGCGCCCGACACACCCGGAACGCCGTATGTACGTCGTTGTTTTTCCCGCCAAGAAGTATCGTCCGCCGTTCAAAATCGCGAACATTCGCCGAAAACGTTTTATATCGCCCAGAGTTTTTTATTATTTTTTTTTTTTTTCTCTCGTGCTCTCGTTTTTTTCTACTCGAATTTCTATTTGATTTTTTTTTACTCCCGTTTCCGCCGACCCATCATTATCATATTATACAGGTACCTACCGCGTATCATACAATTGCCCCGTCCGGCCCTGGGCGCGAGCTGCTCGCGAAACGCCGATTGCGGCGATGACACGCACGACGACGACACGCACGACGACGACGGCCGCAGCCCCGCGAGCGTCGCGGGCGCAACATTAAGTGTGCGCGCGGGCGACAGAGTGACGCGGGAAATCGCGCGCGTTTCCCTCGTGGATTTCGCATAAAGTGCGTAAAGTGACACGCACGGCATCGAAACTGGCGGTGTGCCAGTATGACATGAACAATTTTATGGAGGTAGAAACGCTAAAATTATAATTCTTGTAAACCGCACCGACATTTTTCGAAATTCCAAAAATAATAGACGTTTTCGTCCTTGAGTTTTATTGTAAACGCCAGTTCGAGACATTATAATATATATATATATATATATATGTGTGTATACATATTAGTGCGTTTACCCGCTTTTAAAGAAGATGAGGGATTATCAATTTATAGTTAAGTACACACGATCAATATCCAAATCTTAAACATAATATTATACAAATGTAAATATATGAATAGTAAATGTAAACAATATCAATCGGGTTTTCTTCTCCGTCGACACATAAGTGCTACATAAACATTATTTCCAGAGTGATTTTACCGCCAAAATTATTCGACGATCGTTCGAATACAGATAAAACGTGCAATTCGTTGGTAGCGTTTAGGACGTATTTGAATGCGATAGTATATAGGAGCTTTGGTGTAATAATTTTAAAAAAAAAACATGTATGTAAAACGTACGTAAAATATTTTCGTTATAAAAGGTAACTCGACTTTTTATGTTTGATTTTCGTTAACTTAACTTATTTACGGTTATATTTTAATTAAAACTCAGTCAAGTTAATTTTGAAATAATTGATACATTTTGATTTCATATCGTGTCTGTTGTCAAAATGGTTGGATAAAAATTAAGTCGTTTTTATCGTTTCTAATAATTTTTATATTTTATAGAATCATTCATTTTATATATAAATAAAACAAGAATATTATACCTATTTATTATTATTATATAATAATTTCCCCATATTACGAATTTAGGAATATATTAGATTTCCCATCAATAAACAATATTTAGGTACGTATACCTACTAATTTGCAATGAGCAATTTCTATTTGTTAACATTTTGAAGAAATCTATAGGTACCTACCTAATAGTTAAACATTTTTATGGACCTATTTGTTGTTAATTTTATTCATAAATATTATAAATACATTGTAGTATTTTCAATAATATTATGTTAATTAAAATTTAAAAAAAAATTTTAAAATGCTTAAAGTTAAAAATAACAGTATTTCCAAAAAAATATTTGATACTTAATTACACCTGTATATTTAAAATTTTATATTGACTCATACAAAAAAAGAAAATTAATTTAAGTTAATAAGTTATTTTTTAACTTAACTTAACTTAATCGTTAAGAGAAAAAAAAAACTATTAACTTTAAACTTTTACTATTTTTTTCTATTAACTTAACTGAGTAAAAAAAAATCATAAACTGACCTAGCATTACCAATTTATATGGTTCTTACTTTTTCCATAAATATAGTTTAAAATTAATAGAAATTATAATAAAAAAAGTAATAAATTAAAAAAAATAGCAGTTATGTGAACATTGTGAACACCGTAAAAAAAGGTTTCTAAAGAATATTAAACGTTTTTTTCGTAGTTAATTATGATCATTAGAAGTATACAATTTTGGAGGATTCAATTTTATCTTGCTGTCGTCTAAATGTAAATGTCTATATTATCGTCAATACTCATACAAAGCAAAAAAATACACGTGAAAGATTAATTTCTCCGGTCCAAGATAGCTCGTGTACATGTAAGAGATCAACGCAATAGTTTCGTAAAAAACAATTTTTTTGAATCAAAAGAAAAACGCTTCGCGTTATATTCCGGACATTAAGATAGATATTTTAATTCACAATAAACATCTCCTATAATGAATTCCTTAATATATGTAAATACCTAATTGATTAGTCCGATTATTATGCTTACGGCGTAGCAAGTCCTGCAACTGTGGATTGTTCCTGGAAAATCTAATATCACTATTTACATCCGACAAAAAATCATTGTTATCAAATTCTCTCTTGGTACGCGTTATGGGCATCATAATCTTAAAGTTAAAAAAATAATACTGATTTTTGCTTCTACCAGAAAAAGTAGGAAAATTCATAGGAAACCAATAATCTATTGATATCCAAACTTGTGCGTCCTTAACTCTTTCTAATAATCCATCCCATCGCTCTTAAGATGAAATGACCCTTCAAGGATCTCCTTGAGTTTTATGATTCTATAAAAAAATATAATAGAGTTCGGTATTTTAAAATGATATAACAAAATAGGTATTACAATAATACAACGCTAAAACAGGGAACGTAAAAACTGAAAACTAGTATTTTATAAAAATAACAATTTTTAAAATGATCATATAAATAAAGCCTAATCGGTCGAGTTGGATTGTACACTTATTAGTTAATTGTATTTATACTCGGTAGAATGTTTACTTTTTAATAGTGTTATTTTGTCGAACCGGATAGATGCTATAAATTTAACTAAACGAGACTTAATGGTTCATTAATAAAACGCATTTTTCAGCTATACATGTGGAAGCTCAAATATTTTCTGGAACATATTTAATCATGATTTGTTCGGAGTTTGTATCGTGTACAGATATCGCACAAATTGTAATGATATTAAATCTATATCATACTCGTGTTCGATAAAAACAAATAATCACATAATATATCGGTCGTGTGTATGTGCGTGCAGATAGGTATATGTAATACATATGAGGACGTGACAAAATCTCACGATTTGTCTTACCACTAACCCGGTATAGGTACCGTCCGTCAAGTACCGTATACTCACGATAACTCTGCAGCGCTTCTCTCTATGCATTGCCGACCGCTAAATCCTTACTTGGAGACCGTCCAGAGATGATTATTATTATTATTATTATTATTTTAAAGCATTAACGTCGCGATTTACACGTGAAAATAATATCATCGTAACAGTCGTCGTATACACGAACACGTGATTTATGGTCGCCTCCCGAGTGTAAATAAGTTGATAACCGTGTATGCGAAAAAGACAAATCGGCGTATCGTGTGTGCGAAACATGACCAGTCGCTGTGAAACCCGACAGCTGATAAAAGTATCTATTAAATATATAAAAAAAACCTTTTTAATTTTTTACTAAATAGATATATTGCAGCCAGGACGAATTCCTCCAGAAACCTCCCCCAATAATAAAATAAAATAATATTAAAACTAAATCGTATCTAATCCGGGCGAGTTGTCATAGTAATCTGAATACATATCAGTATCCCGTTTGTAGTATATTGTATATATATATATATTTAACATATTATTAGGTATACTTAAGTATCCGAAAAAATAATGATAATAAATACGTTTTAGATTTCTTTTCTAATTTTCCAATATTCTCGTAAAAAAAAAAAAAATAAATAAATAAATAAAATACTAATAATTGGAATTATAATTCAATAGTTTGGCAGTACGGCGTACGAATCATGTAAAATATTGTGATTAATCGACTGATATTTTAAGTGACTAATTAACCCCGGTGTGTGGTTTAAGTCGCAATGATTTTTTTTTTAAATTATATTTAATCTTTTCACCATAATCCGCGTGCCTGATGACTATCGATGGCGATGTTTCAGAAGTCGCACAGCGATTATGTAAATATAATTTTGCGGACAAACGATTAATTATCGTGTTTAATATTGCCGGGCCAATATTGAGATCGGGGCCCGGGGGCCGCCGATGTGTATAATAGGTACCTTCAAATACATTCGGCTAATATGCGTCGTTTTTTTTTTCAAGTTTAAAAATTACACTTTTTTTTTGTCTTCTAAACGGTTTTATTTCCTAAGATATTTTAGCTGTCCGACGTTCGCCAAAACCTAATAGACATATGTACTTATCGAGATCGCTATCAACCGGATATAAACACACGCACACTTTGAGTGTATATATATATATATAAACACACGCACACTTTGAGTGTATATATATATATATATATATATATAAAAAAAAGTTTGATCGATCTGTATTTATTATCGCTGATGTCATTGTTTACTCGTCGATCGGACGAGATAAAAATGCAAATCCGAACTCGGCGCAGATCGGTAAAACATATAGCTGGTAGGTACATATCTACGTATTCGACAGTGACTATAAACGCCGGTGGTCGTGGTCAAAAACTGTATCTCTCTGGGCAAGTGCAAGGCACTAAATCCATAATAATAATATATATATATATATGTATATAGTACAATATCGAATAAAACATATATTTATACATTTATATACCCTATACCGCAAATCCTTTACAGCGGCTCCTATATACATTGTATTGATGTTTTATTATATCGTATATTATTCTTGATCGCGCAGTCGGTGTATATATAATGGTTGGGTACACGTATATCGACTTCGTTGCAATATCTCTCCCGGTGCCAGCCGAGTCGAAAAGCCGAGAGTATACGGGCAAAACTCTTAAGTGCCATTTTTTTTCTCGTCCGAATCGTTGATTTTTGTATGTTACGCGTTTTAAGGCAAAAACGAGATTTGTACCTATAGGTACCTATATATAAGTACGTTAATAATAAAAAAAAGTACCGTGGAAAATATAACACGATATAGAAACCGCTTTTATACATTTCGTATGCCGGCGATTTAAAAAAAAAAATTTCAACCGAGCTTGATTGACACGGTGTTCTCGAATTTCAAAGGGTTAATGGAAAAAAATATGTACTTAACCGGGGATTTCTGAGAAATAAAGGTTGAATTATGAATTATACTTTTAGGATTTCTATAAACTTTCTTTAAAAGGACCAATTTTTTAATTAAAATATGACCCAGACCAAGCCTTAAATATATCATAATAACTTGTATATTATTTTATATCTGTATATCTGCAAAAAAAAAAAAAAAAAAAAAAAAACAATGAACAGTCTTATTATAATACCCGTCGATATTTTGACTCTCGACGTTTTGACCGGTTCCCATTTCAGTCAACTCAAAAACCCATTAAAAATGTGACGTGCAGGAAGAAACTATGATTTAAGTACCGTTTTTCAACGGATTTTTACTAATAAACAAATATAAGTGAAAAATACTATTGTTATCAATTAAATATTTGATAATATATATTGTACTCGTATATATATAGGCTTTTCGACAGTTTGACACTTATGATAATACCTATGTTAACAATATCGTATGAAAATAATTCGAATAAAATAAGTCAATATATATTATAGTTTACATGGGTCTATATATAATAACAATATAATAATATGTATCGAACAAACGTGCGTTTTAGCTAAATTATACTAAAAATTGTGTGGCTGTCCACTATATACTATACCGCTCGCGTTGTGCAGCGCGGCAATGGAAATTTATGCAAAACTTTGACTAGAAAATTCGGTCACGATTGCCAGATAACATATAATTCTTATATATTATACTTGCAGTTGAAACACTACAATAATCATACAATAACGACGTCGATCGTAAATTTCTCGCCTACGTATAATACGCTAAAATATACCTATATATTGCGGGAAACAAATAAATTACAAATTTGATTTACGCGATCTCTCTCTCTCTCTCTCTCTCTCTCTCTCTCTCTCTCTGTATATCTGTGGTAGATACTCGGGCAAAATATATACTTATACGCCCGCAGAACGAAAAACCACGACATTAAAATATTAGTGACGGACGATTTAATGCTAACTGCAACAGGATCGTTTTATACGGTGTATATATAATATATAATCAACTCGTCTCGGCCTCAGAATCCGTTGCACGAGCTACCGATAATTAGGTGTTCGTCAGTCGTGTTTGTACATACGTAATAATATATGTATGTATATTGTTTACAGCATCAAAGTTTCGCGTAAATATATTATTATCATCAAGTTAAAACGATCAGGTATATATCAGGTATAGGTACATATAATTCACTGGTTTAGAACGAAGGGATTCTAAGTACATTTTTTCTCTTAAAAATCGACTTTTTACACGGCGCTTTCACAGTTGTTTTATACTAGAAAAATGACTTCCATTCGCCCATCAATACAAATGCGAACGAGTGTGCAAAAACGAATAAATTGTGTAAAAAAAAATATTTCGGATTGAATTTTAAAAATGTCTTCTTGAACGATTTCGAAATACCAAAAAGACCCTCTTGCATGTCTTGGACGAACCATGGATATTTTTTTAGCCAAAAATATTTTATTCAAGGTAAACCAGAAAATGAAAACATTTTTTTATACATATTTAAAAACGGATTTTGTTACATTTAAATAACATAATTGAAATCAACTTAAAATTACTCTATTTCATCATTGTAAAAACTAAAAGTCATTATTTTGGTTTTATACTGAAATTCACACATCATATTATATCTATGATTTGATACGGCATACATTGATATATAATTTATCCAATTTTCGGAAAAATCAAATTCAAATTCTTTACACTGACACTTAAATTCTAAAATTGTTTTAATTTCCCTTGAAAAAGCACCTATCTTATACCTATAACTTATAAGGTATACCCAATGCCTATTATATTCCTATGTGCCTAAATTAATTTTAGTTTAATTTAAATGACGCAATTTAAAACTGTACCTACTTAAAATCATTTATTTAGACTTTAAACATAATTTTCCCGAAAGTTGGGAAAATTATGTATTTTACTATTATCTACCTCTGCTATCGTACCACAGATTTGTTTTCCGTTTCCCCTTCGTTTGTATTTTTCCTTGCTTGGAATTAATTGTAGTAAATTTTAAATGGGTTTCAGTTGATTTAAACGATTTATCGATGTAATTATAGTTATTTCAGTGATTTTCTCGTAATTTCGAAGATTGTTTCAAAGTAGTTATTGACTTATTGTTACATATTATCATCGATTATATATTATAATATATAATCAATGATTTCATATACAAAAACAGCATATTAATCAATTTAAAGATTGATACATTTATAATTTTATTAATGGTTTCATAAACTCTAAATCATTTAATTTTCTGTATTATTTGATATATATGTATATTTATATGTATTTTTTTTATATTCCCTATAAAAATGTCTGTACGACTTTTACATTGATCCAGAAAACTTTTCTACAACCGCATTCCTCTCCAGTTGTACTGCCGTGCGTCCCAACTTCCAAGATTCATAATTCATTCAAGTTTTCTCGGACATCTGGTTTAGTGTGTGTAATACTTAGTTATATTATATTCACATATATTCCGAAATGTGTTAAAACTAAAAACGGTTCATATCCTCCTGCACTAATCCCCGACGAAGGCCATCGCGGATTTATTGCGCCATTAGCGTATTCGCGAAAGTTAAAAAGTCTCCTTATTGTTATCCTTCCCGTAAAAGAGTGGCAGCCTGGAGAACCGGTTGTCGACGGCAACGGTAAAACCATAATAAAATGCAAAGAGTCGCCAAGACCGTATAACTATATGGTACCTCATGCGCACGGCTGGTTTATAACATCTATATACCACGTATACCACTCAACTAGAGGGAGTCCCTTTTTTTTCTCAGGTTTTCGTATTTTATTTTTTTAGTCATTTTGTTTTTACAACCTCGTAAACGGACACGAATCCGTCAGTACCGCACCGTAGTATCGCATGTAAAGTTATATTTTACGGCGTGCCTCGAGCACTAGGTCATTCGTCCGACGTTACTTGCCGAAAAAAAAAAAACAAAACACGGCGATTAATACGTGTATTATAATATGTGATCTTGGGCTGTTTTGGAAATTCTGATCGTGAAAGTAAATCTAAGTTATCATACACATACATATGACATTATAAATATGTCGTATAAATGTTTAGAATCTGACAGACGATTTTCGAAAAGTCTGTAGGCTATCCAGTGGTTTTCATACGCCATTTTCCATTTTATTTTCCTACGCCCTTATTGAAAAAATTACTATAACCCACTGCCCAACTTCAAATTATCTAGATACTAAAATACTATATAATAATTAGGACAATTATTGTTAAAGTAAAGATTCTGACAGTTTTTGTGACGAATTTATGAGCTTATTTATTTAGAGATATAATTTATGAGCTAAATTACTGAGCTCCAATCTTCTAAACAAAAAATTTACCGATACAGATTAAAAATGATTTTCAAATATATTATAAATTATTTTAATTTGACTTTATTCTGTCATGAAACATATATATCTGTATGTATACCAACGGACATAATTCTGCGATTGTTTATGGAAAATATGTAAAATTATTAGAATTCACTGCAGCCATGGATGGACACACGGCCATTGTGGAGAGCAGCAAGGGAGGATAGTATATATTCTCCCCCCCCCCCTAGAGAATAATCTGACCATGAAATATTGCCGAAACTGGTAATGAATATAAAAATATTATAATTAATCAAAACCGCCTTTGAAATTTACCCTATACGCACCAATGGTTACAGCTGTAAGTTTATTACAGCAGCTATAAACGTTATTGAGAAGAAATTAAAGGATTTGAATGTAATTTGACGGTTTGCCTTTTACGATATATTTTTCGCGATAATTGATTAAAGTTGTATATTTTTCGACGGTCAAAGGGATCGATACAATACGATATAAAGAGATAGAAATTGAAAGGCTTGAATATACAAGTGTACCTACCTATTATATCGTTATCAATTGTTGCGTTTCTTTCCGCACAATTTCTATTGTTTCCCATAAAAAATAATGCGATTAGGTTATAATCAAATCAACTGTTAATTTCGAGTCTTTTAAGCTTAGAGTCGGGTCCGCGTTTGATCTATAGGTGCCCAATTATCAATCGACTGTATTGACTTATGAATTATCTACTTTTATACAGTGTTATAAATAGGTCTTGTATTATGTCAATCAGACTGTCAAAATATACATGTATATATAATATATATGTTATGTATGTTATATAGACAAAACGAGAACGTTAAGTAGGTAAAAGAGGTATATATAATATTATGTACGCACCTGTTACATTGACCGTGGCCGCGGTCTTATCGTACTTTTCGATCGTTTTCGACAGCGTTATATTATCATACATTGACAGCGCAGTACTTGCTCGTACATATAGGTCTCTGCATAGCGCATTATATTATCATTATACTTAAAGGCACTTACAATATGATACGCGTCTCCTATAAACGTCTTCATACACGGAGTCAATAAGAGAAAATAGGGACAATGGATTTCACAACCGTGATTTCGGTGAAAATTTGTCTAAAATTTCTCTCTATTGTCGGATAATAAAATTTAAACATTTTTTTTTTTTTTTTTTTTTTTTGAAATGTGCACTCTGCTCGTCGGGTAGGATGGATATTGGCAGTGGATATAATAAATTTGAAATAAAACAATTTTGAGCGGAGCTTTGGCGTTATTAATTTTTTTTTTTTTTTTTAATAGGCTAAGGGTAAGCATGACAATTTCATTTATTATTTGTTGTTTCCCCTACATTTATAACGTATTTCCGTTATAAAAGATAGTATTTTTGTACACTTAAGGAAACGACGGGGAAAATGTAAAAATTACCTCTTTAAAGTACCTATACAAACTAGAATCAATTTGTTATCAAAAAAACGCTTTACCGCGAAACTCCTACTCTTATACGATTCCTGATGAAAAAGTTGCTTTCAGAAAAAAAACGAACATCACTCCGCGCAAAATTTAAAATTTTATTATTGTATAAAACATATAATTCGAAAAACCTCAACATTTTAACAAATAAATTCGTATATATATCGTATAAGTATAATCATTATCATTTACATTTTTTACTGAAAGTAAAACATACTCATCGAGACTTGGAATAAAATTTAAAAATTAGATAAAAACATAATACGAATAGATGATTTTAATATACTTAGGTACCTATACATTGAATCAATTTGAGTGAATTAGTTTAGTTTTCGTATAGGTATATACTTTATTTTCGGTTCTTTAAAATGGAAAAACTCTGCTCATCACATTATCAACGTATCTTACGTCTGACAAGTATTATCTTTGATTACCTACATAAATAATCAATGGTATTGGGTACTTATAGTTGCTGGAATGGCCAGATAGATAAATGACTAAAACAAAACTAGAAAAAATAAAACGAAAAAAATTCTTAAAATTTTAATTCTAACTGTTATTCAAATTTAAATCTTCAGTTTCTGTTATCGATATTATGAATTTATTGTTCTAAAAACTATATTATACTTACCAATACTACAGGTACTATACATACATAAACTATACGTATGCGTATTTATAAGCTTAAGTGAATTTTTTTTTTTTTTTTTTTTGATACACGTGGCTATCTGACGCCTACGTACCAAAATGTTGTATATAGGCATAAGATGTATATTCTAGATCTACGATCGATCGATATTCTGATAGTATAATCGTCGTATAAAATATGATACATAATATGGAAATGGACGAAAAAAATCACTAGACCACCCGAGAACGTAGGTACCTATACTATAGAAAAAAAAAAAAAATCAATCTGCCTACGGGCACCTCAGCCGTCCGTCGCAAGTCATATCATTATATTATTATTATTATTATTATTATTATTATTATTATGTATAAACACCGTAAATCATAAATGATTCATTAATTTGTTATTACTAATATACCAAACGAAATATTATTATTATTATTTAATGTTGGAGTGTATAATGTATATAATACAATAGTGTATTAAATTCAGTGGCGGATACAGAGCTAGATTTTGGGGGGAGGCTGTAATTTTATAACATGTTAAGATTATTCCATGTTATATTACATAATAAATCATACGAAGTATAGTAAAATACAATATAAAAAATGGATTGGGGGGGGGCAAATGCCACCTTTGTCCCCCCCCCTGAATCCGCCACTGTATTTAATATTATTAAAATTATTATTATGTACACTATAATATATTGTATTGAACGATACGAAGGCGTAACACGAAATAGTCCACCTTGAATTTTTGATTTAGGATTTTTTACCAGGACGAAAATTTCAAATTTTGATTTTTTTCGTTTTTTCTGTATATGGATTAAACACTAAGATATTTTCAGTGTACTCTATTTTTAAAATTGACTAAATGAAAAATTTTAATTCCCGAAATTGCCGTTTTATTGCATTTCAAGCAGCTTACTCGTGTTTTTTTTTTTTTTTTTCGTAAAATTCTAGAAGTGATGATTTATTTCATCATTTTTCGCTTTAAAATTATTATTTTAATAATAACATTTTCTCACATATGCTTACATAATTACGTCGAATCATTATAACTTGTATTATTGTAAAATACTTTTGTACTGGAAACTTTAACTCGTTTTCATTCAGTCAATTATAATGGAAAACAAACAAGAAATTCATGAATCAGTTATTTAAAAACGCGGAAAAAAGAGTAAATATGTTTGATTTAAATTTTATCTTTTCGAAATATTTCGTGTCGTCGAACGCAATCAAAAACAGAAATCTATTTTATATATTTATATATGTATACCTATACTATTGTATATTATATTATGTATACAGTTTCCGGAGCACACAAAAGCGAGTTCCCCCCGTTCCCGATGTCTATTATGATTTTTTTTTTTTTTATCTGCGAGTACGTTTTAGGTAAAACAACAGTGTATTTTTTATTTTCGTTCCTCGTATAACAAGTACAACAGTACTTACTGGGTTCTTTTTTTTTATTATTATTATTATTATTATTATTATTATTACTGTTATGTACGTGTATGTAAGTACCAGCTACCTAACCGGCGGAGAGACAGTCTCGGGACTGAAAAATTATTAATTCATCACCGGGGCGGGCAGAGGCAAGAGCGAGCCGACTCGGCCCGGGGAAACCGGTCGCGGGGTCTCCATAGCTCAGACTCGTATATATAATTTGTCTAATGCACTAAATAATAATTATGATCCAAGTCGGTATATATATATATATATATATATAGTGTATAATATATAGTGGTCCAGAATGCATTTAAGTCTCCATTATATATTGTTCGACGACGAGTTTTTCTCCTCTCACTCTTTCTAAAAGGGTGCACTTTTTTCGTCCTCCCCCCCCTCCCCGTCGCACACGCTCGTATATTATACAGGTATACACCGTGTGTGTATATATATATATATATATATATAAAGATGTTTTCGGCACGACTGATGTGTGCGACTCTTATAACTATATATATACCTACCGAGTATTGCGGGTCACTGTTATACGCATTTATTTTTTTTTGCCTTTCATTCCTTAAGTGGCGATGGTGGTTACCCATACCGCGTAACTGTGGTCCTCGGTTTTTTTTTTTTTTTTTTTATATGTCTATACTTATCATCAGAGACGAGACACTCGGCCAGTAGCCACCACCCCGCACCAAATACCGAGTCCCCCCCCCCACCGTCCAGGACTCTTATTTTTGCGCGTACACTCGGTGGAATTTTCATTTCGTCTCGTAACGGTTTACGAATATATCAAAATCGATGGTACAGATACCTACTTTACTACTCGTATCGTACACGAATTCCACCCAGAACTCGGAAGCGATCCCGGCGATTACGTCCTTAAGTATACGCCACTGAACATTTACGATTTGCACGAGGGATCAAATGAGATTCCAAATTCGGAACCGTCCGTGTCGGGAGGGTGAGAAAACCGAAAATTCGCACAAAAGTGCACGGTCGGTATAGCGTGTCATGCAAAGCGCACTGTTTATTTTCAAAAATACGCGTTTTTATGGATATAACGCGTGGGTCACGTTATTGGTCATTGGATTGATAAGGGTGAACGGTGAAAAATTTACATGCCCTTATGAAAATGGCTTGGATGAATCCAAATTATCGGTGCACGCTACTTGCGTCCCAAATTCTTATCAATAATACACTCGCGTCCGCAAAAAATCAAATACCACAAATTGTTATCTACGGTGCTATACTACTTGCGTCCCAAATCAAAATATCAATTAAAATGTACGACCTACTCGCGTCCCTATTCCCTGGTCTGAAATGATTATCTATTCGACTATGAATGAGTACATTTTCGTTTTACGATTTATTTCATAATGTTGATGAGAATAATAAAAAAAGTCATTCAAAGAAAAAAATGGATTAATAATGTGTAGTACGAAAATCAGAATAGTTCAGGGGCTGTTTTATTTGTTTCATATTTAAAATACCTACATATAATAAGTAAGGTATAATAGGTAACATAACATTACCATTTTACATTTAGTAGAAAATAAATAGTTATATACCCAATATTTAAATATTATATATAATTAGTAAGTTTTCTACATTTTTTTTTTTTTTTTTTTTAATCCCATTTTAATTTTTATTCATCGCTCATAATTGTACAGCGATAATATTATCAATTTTATTTTCGTTTCGTTATTTTAAAATTACGTATTGTGTTAAGTTTTAGTCGTCTAAAACATTGTAGAACTGTATTATGACGAAATTTTGTTACGCTTTATATTATAGTGGTTTGTTCTTATCATGACCGAAATGCGTACCAATTTTCGAGACGCAAATAGGCTATCGCTTATCAATTGGTGTTATCAAAGTTAACATTGGGACGCAAGTAGACGTGTGTGCAACCGAAATTATCCATACGGTTACCAGGCTTACCACGTATCCCATAATATTCTGGTATTTATATATTATTACGCTATTTACCACCACCACCACCACTATTATATACATATATGGTCGCTCGGAGGAGTTTTCGCGTTTCGCGTAACGGTTTATACCTACATCGAAATCGATGACTCTCGCAGTGGATCGGACGTACACGCCGGGTACCTACATATATATACCCGGTTACTGGTTACCCACTCCGTTTATCGTTCGAGAATAATAATAATCATTTGTCCCCCTATAGAGAGACTAGTGCGCCGTACCTATACGTAGTATATAGTGGCGGGCAGCCCGGGGTTGTTGTTATTTTTTTCTTTTCTTTTATAATAATTTATATAAACGTATTTCGATATTATGAATAATTCATACGGTTTCGCATGCCTACGTGTGCATATATACTGTATGGACCAGCTTGCAATACATCCGATGGTCTGTACATTTAAACGCGTATTACACGCGATTCGAGAATATACCTATACAGCTATATAGGTACGTATATTGTTACTATATAATATAATATAATAATTACTGATGGCCGAAAATTCATCTCCGTTGACCTCCTCGGAGCTGTGCAGTCCGCCGCCGGACCGTTAGGATAGGTTTTTTTTTTTTTTTTTTTATACGCGTATGAATATTATATATATATTTTTTTTTAATAACGCGTCTTTTAATCATCGGCGGTGAATTTCTATATATGTAATTAAAAAAAAAAAAAAAAAACCACAAGTAGAGGTTTCCATACTGTTTTCGTGTGTGCATAATATACGTTAGGTACAGGAATATACAGGAAATATATATAATATTTTATGAATTATAATAAGTGTGTCTGCGGTGTGAGCCGTATTATAGGTGCGGTACCTGCGGATCGTGCACGACGTATTTCCGCGATTCGTTCGCAAATTGTGATTATTTTCAAAATCGACATTTTCCCATATCGACTGTTTGGCCGTTTTAAAAACGACGCGCGTTTCAAGCCAAAAAGAATACCAGTGCCTACTCGGTTAACGGTCATAGAAAATGCCCGAAATGATAATCCGTCCGTATTGTATTATACGTACCTATACGCAAAAAATAATCCGAATTGAATATTTGAAACTCCGATCTCTTCTTTCGATATTATTTCTAAACGCCAGAACCCATCGTATATATTTGGTGTATTTTTTTCGGTGTAAAACGTAAATCTATACACGGGTAGGAAATGTATTTCGATTTTCCGCCTTCAGGTATTATATTATTATAATTCAGCTCTATATATTAATAATATTTTAATTTTTGATTTTTTAACGTTCCAAACGTTTTCAGACACTCCGATCGTGTTTTGATATATTTTAGAAAATTTTGGTGGTTTTAATGGCATTTTATGATTTTTTTTTTATTTGTAACTTCTTTTAACAATAAGGCCGTAAACCAGTGATAATTAAAATATGCGATCTACTAATAACATAGACAACCAACTTGTCGGATTGAATCGTATATCTTCTCAGTCGAAACTTGATTATTGTTGTATTCGAAGAACCGTTTCCTAATTAATAATATATAATATTTATGCAAATTTATTAGAACCTTGACGTTCGCGAATATAATAATTGCTGGTTTTGTAAATGGTCAGTTCAAAGATTTAGTTAAAAATCTTAGCCTACTATATAATATATATATATATATATGGAATCAAAATAAATAATGTTTTATTTTTGCACGTTTTTGTATACGTATCTACTTCATAATTTTAAATTGCTTATATATATATATATATATATAATTGATTTTTAATGTATGTATATCGTTAATACCCGTATATTTCGCAGTTATAACGTTTTACGTATATATTTTTATATTTTTCTCGAACGTCTTTTTTTTTTTTTTTTTGGCATCGGTAAATGATTTTAAATCAATTTAAATCTTTCTAATTAAAAATATAAAAACAATGAGCAGGATAATATGTGACGTATAGAATTCGTTCATAACTATATTATAATATAATATATAGATATTGCAGTATAACTGAAATGAATACTATACTATCTCGAATGGAATTGAACGTTTTTCAATTTAAAACTTGAAAATTTTAAGATTGACTATTATTTGGGAACGGAACAACGATAGTACGATTTATTATTATTATTATTATTACGATTCGTCATATCATATCATCGTAAAAATCGGTTATCTCGATAGAACTTATCGAAATCCGTACGAATAAAGCCGGGTTCACACTACACCGTGTCGTGCGATTGTTGTTTTTGTGGCGCTATGTAATTTCCGTATACCAAAGTAGAACATCGTTCAACCGTAGTGGTTAGCTATTATCAAATTGTGTTCCCTCGCTGTTTTTTCGTATTTGGTTTTTGGTGATATTATGATATGTAAACAAAATAAATAGTTTTTCTGCTTTCATAAGTCAAATTTTCAAATTAAAATGATATAAAATAATATGTTATATATAATGAATTCTTATAACACAGAACATATAATGATCTATAATGAATTATTATCATTTATATGATATGAACACCGAAATTGGCGGGATTCTATAACCATTAGGTAACCACACGTCCAAAAGTCGAATATATTCAACTTCTTGGTATATTTTGGTCATAGTGGTAACGAGTGAAAAACACACGACATACCTTATGATATACCATTCTGTAAACATATGGTTCAACCAATCACAGCAAACTATTTCTCATGACACCACACGACACGGTGTAGTGTGAACCCGGCTTAACCGTACACGGTTTCGAGGGTTTTCGTAGAATATATTCGGTTTTTTTTTTTTTTATTTACACCGTACAAATAATAACTTATAAATTTTAAGGACTATATATGAATATACAATATGCGTATTTCGATATTTTCTAGTGCAACCGAATGTATTATTATTATTTCTAATAATATTGGGTAGGCGATAATATAGGTATACAATACGATACCACTATAACCTGGTGTTTGGTCGTACATCACACGTATACCACCACCTATGTCGCAGTTGGACAAGCGTAATATTCTTTTTCGACGCAGACAAAATATCGCCTACTTGTTTTATATTATTTTTCATCGCACCTAATAGTTATAGTATTGTTAACCTCAGTCCACGAGTAGGTGGTTAATTGTATGCACACATATGTATACTTAACGATACATTCAATATTATATTGTCCGATCGGGGGGTGGGGGGGGCCTCGTCGATAAATCAACCTATTAGATTATTATTATTATTATTATTATTATTATTTGACACTATAACACTAAGTAACTACTATCGATGTTATCCATTTTTATGATATAGTTATGGAGCGATATGTATGAATAGTTTGTTTATACGTCTCTACGTCAATACCGCATACCACACGTACCATACAATAACATAGAACGACCATATTTAGAAAATTAAAAATTAAATTCTATTGCTATTAGTTCACAAAACTGAAAACGCGATTCGGTTCGACGCATAATATTTGGTCTAGAAATAGCCAATTATTAATAGGTATCCTCTGGTATCCTCTGATGTATAAATAATTTGCCAAACGTTTTATTTAGCCAATTCAATTTCCTCACACACACACACACACACACATATATATATGCTATTTACTAAATGACAGTATATAATATGATCACTGTATTTTCGTCGTCATAAAATATTTTATCTTTATCCAGAATACGTATTTTAAGTCACTCTAAATGTTTGTCAAGTTATAATAAATATTTTTTACCGAATTTTTTGAACCCATAGCAGATATAATATAATGTATTGGATAAAAAAAAAAAAAAATTATCAGAAAAATAACAGGACTAATAATGTGTCTTGTTTAAAGATTATCAGGACAGCATGGACACAAAAGCAAAAATTAACAATCTTGTTTTGTTTATATGTAAATTATATGCCTAGAGATTCCATTCTAAATCACTATATTTTGAAATGTACAAGTGTATACATTCGTCGATTCAAAGGTATTTCGAAAATAAAATAAAATAAAAATAATAATTTCAGGCTGACTTATGGAACAGCTGGAAAACTAACGAAAATAATTTTGACTGGGCACCTAGTTAAAATAATAAAAATTATTTTCACTTGGTTAAAAAAAAATGCATTGTTTTTTTTTTTCATTAGATAGATTCGAATTCGAATGTTTAAAATTATTCATCAAAGTGTAATAAACTAGCATGTCCACATTTTAATTTTTATTTTCGATCTACACATTTATTAATAATAATTATTGTACTTGAATTACGATTAAAAGAATGTGTAATATATGAACTCATGAAAATCAATGAACTGGACAATTATCAAAATTAACTGTAAAAACTCAAGTTATAATATAATGAAAATATTACCTAGTTGAATATTAATTTGCTAATGAAAATATATATTGACTAGCTGAGTTACAAAGATTAATTTTTAAAATTGACTAACATTTAAATTCTATATTATGCAATTATGTTGACGTGGATCGATCAAATTCTTTGAAAATATTCGATAAAATGATTTACGATTTTGAGTCGTAAAAAAATAACAAAATGTATATTGTAACAATAACTAACCCACTTGTAGTGTTTGTATACACGAAGTTGTGCAAAAGTTGGTTTTGATACATATACATATTACATTTTTTGCAAATATATTTTTTATAAAAAATATTTCGTTTTCGTATGTATATAACTATACTGTAGGTAACTAGATATACAGGTTACGATTTTAAAGTTGAACTGAATCATTGACTAAAATGTAAATTTATAACATGTAAAATGTAATCATTTCACTTATGTAAATATGGGCGCAGAAACTCGCGATAAATTCATAAAATCCAGATCAGAGGGCGCGTACACGCGTGGCCTCCGAAGAGAAATATAATATATTATAATATATAAATTTGATTAAATTTCGAAAACGAGTTTACATCGATATTTATGCGTATATTATATATATATGCACGTTTATAATGGATCAAAAACACGCCATGCGTGCGCGTGCAGTTAATTTAAGAAGTATTTTATGCACTTAAATAAATGCGCGATCGGACGAAAAATCGCGTATTTTTTTCATATACAAAACGTGAAACGACCCAGTAATTATTATCCCGTCGATCATATTAATATAATATGTGTATTTATATTATATTAATAAATATGTTAATTCGGCCGGTAATGTGCGGTCGTATGAAATCGATTACCAACTAATTTCCTCGACCACTTTCTCGGATCCGTTATGATTTTATTTTTTATCGGAATTTCGATTAAAAAATATTAAAAAACATGGAAATAATATGCGAACATTTGAATTTATCGAATAAGAATTAGTACCGTTATACCGTATACCTGTTGACAATATTGAGATCAAACTATATAAGCACTTTTAGTTCGACATCTCTGTTTAGGTCTCTAACCGGCAAATCCAGACTTTTTTTTAAAAAAAAAAAAAAAGCAAGCTTTAGCATGCCCGATAAAAATGACTTTTATTTCGCTATAAGTACAAATAGCTAGTGTATAGGTATCCCGGCATTTTCCTGGTTTCACATATTAATCAAGTATGAGCGGAGTACGACGCTCATTCGACCAAAAGTTTTTTTTTTTTTTTCATAATCTGGTATATGGCGTATTTATTTATTGATTTTTTTGGTTTTTTTTATTTAATGAAGTTATACGCACCGATGTAAATATTTAAATAAATATCAGGGAGTCAAAACGGGTTAAAATTTTTCAGGTTTCGGGTTACGGGTTTAAACCGGTTAAAAATTTTCCGGGTTTCTGATACGTGGTTAAAAAACGGTTTTAATTTTTTTCGGGTTCCGGGTTCGGTGTTGAAAAACAGTTAATATTTTTTTTGGGTTACGGGTTTCGGGTTTAAAACGTGTTAAATTTTTTCCGGTTAATGGGTTTCAGATTCAATTTTTGGAGTTCATTTTTAAG
>JAIPRL010001582.1:0-78427 GCA_025469235.1 Pemphigus obesinymphae
AATCCTCCCTCTCTCTGTTTTTCTGCCATTTCTTAAACTGTATTTTTTTCTTTGATATTATCTCCTGTACTTCTTCTGCCCACCACCATGTTTGCTTATCCTGTGGCATATTACCTCTACTCACGCCTACGACTTCCTTAGCAACTTTCTTAACACCCTTTGCTACCTAAATAATAAACCTACCTATTATATTTATTAGTTAATATGGTAAAATAAAATAGTACCTAATAAGTATTTAAGTAAATTAATAGGTATACCTGCTTATTTAATTTATTTGTAAATAATTTTTTTTTAATTGTTTAATTTATAAATTTTCTTATACAACTCTTTTTTTTTTTTTTTTTTTAAATAAAATAAAGAGTAAAATAATAAATTAATTTATTATGTATTATAGTATTATACATGTATTGTAGGTATATAAAACGTTTTATACATGTAAATTACCAACCCTAATTTATACATATAAATAAATACCCAGTTTCTAAAAAATAAATTGTTTTTATTTAACAAATACGTATTTTTAAAACAATGTTCTCATCTTCAGTGTTAAACACTGAAGAAACTGAAAGAAACTGAAGATGAGAACATTGTTTTTGAAATACGTATTTGTTAAATAAAAACAAATTATTTTGTAGAAACTGGGTATTTATTTATATATATATATATAAATAATTTTACAAGTAACTCAACATCAACATACCTGATTTATACTTTTATAATAAAAAAAAGCTGGTCTGTAGGGGGTGGAAGCACTTCGTTCGTGGTGGATATATTGAAAATGAAAGCAATGATAAATAATTAATTTTAAAAAAACGATTCTGAGCACAACTCAGTGTAACCTAGTTACATAAGTATTACGGTTAAAAATTTGAAAAATGTATAATGTTGCCATATTATTATATCATCTATATTATTTCAGTATACACCCATTATCGGAACTAACATTTCATTTTAGCCAGATACACACTTTGTTAAATTGCAATAACTTGGAAGTTATACTCAAGTCGCTAACAAATATAATATAATATTAGCCAATTTCAATCGCTTGAATCTAAAATGTCATTATATACTGAATAAATTTGTATACGGTGTATGTAAGTCAAAGGTTCACTATATAGTAGGTAGTTTGTAGGTATAGGTAGTATATATTACCTATAGTATAGTATACATATGTAATATTGATTGTATATTAATTAATGCATACTGCCCAAATACCTTATTAAATATAATTTATAGATTATTTATTTAAAATTTATATGGTCTTATATATTTATACACCCTTTAATAACATTGATATAATATAAAATATAATTATATGTAAGATATTTATGTTATTAATGAGATGTTATAAATTATAATATACTTACATTTATTTAAATGTTATTATTTACAGATTGCTGAAAAAACAGAATATGTTAAATCTAGTAATGTCTCGAATATTAAGCCTGTAGAAAAATTTGTATCAAGCAATATTATAATATCACGCTCAGGCCGCAAAGTTATACCAAATTCTAAGTATTGTAATGACATAAATGAAGAAGAAATGCCTAAATGTTCTAAACGAAGAACACTAAAAACGAATAAAAGATCGAAAAAGATTTCAGAAATTCCCATTGCAACTGGATCTGATGAAATATTGAATCTAGAGGTTACTTCAACCATAACATCAAGTAGCATAATATCTTCCAAAGGTAACATTTAGTTATTTTCTAACTGTAAAATATAACTGTTCATAATATTACCTTCATAATGTACCCATCTATTATGTTTAATGTTTTTAAGTAACAATATTATTTTTTTCATTCTTCAACGTGATATTGTGCAGTGTGTACCTAGTACCTACATTATTTGGATTCTACCTTACTGCTTATGTAGTTCTAACAATATTGAAATCATTTTTTTTGCTATTTAATTAAAATTACACAAATTATAAAATATAAGCATTATATTATATATTATACATATATAATATACAGAGTGGTTTTTTTTGTGAGAAGGATCTCATGTTAGTGAATACCATCGAAAACCTATTTTGCATTTTGTAAATTCAGAATTTTAGGGTACTTACCTACAATAGGTAGCTATTTCATTTAATTTTTAAATCGACCCTCAAAACCTCTATTTTCATATGTCACATCATTTTAACAATTTTCATTGGTGTCATGCTTCTATATCAAAATAAGGGTTTTTCAAGAAATGACAAATGTTATGGAAATATCAATTTTTCATTAAAATGGCATTAAGAAAACATTTAATAAAACAATTAAAAACTATCAATACCTAACTAAAATATCATAATACCTATTGGATAAGTATTATAAGTAATGTCAATTTATTGACAATATTTGTAATACCCAATTCGTCTCCTTCCCATTCACAAAATGACTTTTTTTTCTCGCTTTTTTGTTTAAATTAAGGCTGAGAAATTCTAGTTTTTTATATTTTTCTAGAAAGGTAGAACAATGTAAGTGAACTATAAATATGTTGCATAATATTAGGAGGTTATATATAAAATTGTATTTTACATATTTTTGCATATTTCATCATTATTGCAAATACATGCATATTTGAGTACTTACTTATATTAAAAATATTAAAAACAAATTTTTAGCATAATTTTTCAATAAGTATAGGAAAATTGGTATTGAGTTAGATAAGAGCACATTTTTGAAAATTTAAGGTGTACAATTTTGGTCTTTGGCTATATGTGTGTATAGAACGAAAATAATATTTTTTAAATTTACTCTATATAGATATATGTGTACACGGCCACGGGGTGATGGTAAAATTGTATAATGACATTATTGCAGCAATATATGCAAGCTGATAATTTATGTACACTGCACCTAATGTATCACAATTAATTTTTCAAAATATAATTTATTAAATATTAAAATTTTCATATAAATATTATCATTTATTATCAATACATTTTTTAGAGTATTTTTTAAATGCATGTTGTTTATGAGTTATAAGTAGGACTGAGGACTTTTATACTACATTCAGATTAAGAATGTCCACTCGACCAGCAAAAACCAGTCGTGTTTGTGCATAAATGATACTGACATGAACGCTATTGTTGACCGTCACAGCATAACAACTATGGGTGACCAATCTCAAAGCACCTGGATCTCGGCCGATGTGTGAAATTGGACGTTCTTAACCTGAATACAGTATAGAAATACCTATAACTCATAAATTGTCTCTCCATTCACGACCTCTGTATCCGTCTCTGTCTTAGTTATTTATTTATTTTAATTTAACGGGTTTGACAACCCAATTATATGTGTAATATATAGTACAGGTACATTGTATATAAAATAGATAACAAATAATTTATAAAATAACTGAAACTAATAATTTACAAGGATAATGGATAATAGTATAATGAGCTTAAAACAAAATAGTGATAACTTATAACTAGTAGTCTCATTTATTTAGTTAGGTATGTAAAGTACAATTTAAGTGTTGTTTAAAGAAGGATAATGAATGATTTGTAAAAAAGTCAATTTTATATTTATTTGATAAATACATAACTCGGAAAATTGGACAATTTAATGTATAATTTGTTTGTTGAGTGGGAATATAAAAGGTAACATTTGATCTAGTTATACGTTGTGGAACTAAAAAAAAAAAGGCTGAGAAACTCAGGACAATCATTGTAATTCTGAAGAACATTGTATAAAAAGCATATATCAAGTTTTATTTTACGTAATTCAAGGGAATCCATATTAATAAAATCCAAAATCGGAGCATACGAAGTATGAAGAATACAAGAAATATTTCAACGGTAGCAGAGAAAACATAACAGTATTAAACACAATTACTGTACTTTTTAAGCACATAATTAATATAACATTATTTTATAATAATTTTTATAATCAATAAATAGATTAGAAAGAAAAATTTTAAAAACGTAATTACTGTAAAATATATTTTGTATATAATTTGCATTTTGATAATTTGATGTCTTGTATTTTTTTGCATGAAAATATACAAGATACAAGATGCTTTTAGAATATATATCATGATACAAGATACAATTTGTATCTTTGGAATGTATCAAAGATACATGTATCTGTGATACTGCCCAATCCTGACTTACTATAAATATTATATAGATAGTGAACTGTGAACCTTGAGTAAATAGATTTAAATTATTATATTTTATTTTACAGAAGAAACAATATCAAAACTCAAGAGTAGTAATTTTGGTTCACCATCAAGTGATATTATGCCAAACAAAAATTATGTGAAAGATGATTTCAAAGTTTTAAAATGTTCAAAACAAGGCATGGCTATAACCATAAAAAAATTTAAAAAAGGTTCAGAAATTGGTACTGCAACTAAATTTATTAAACTATATTATTATATTTAGAAATTATATTAACTAGAAGATTATTTAAAGGTATTTCGTCTGGTTGTGGTGTTAAGACAAATGCAAAAATGCAGAATTGGAAGAAGGATAACAAAAAAATGTCAAAACAAGGTTTGAATGAAACTATGAATAATTCAAAGAAGACTGATTCTGATATTTATATTTCAAAAGAACCTTGTCAAATTCAGGCCAGTGATTTTGAAATAGATGCTATGTCAAATACAGAGGTTATTTCTACTATAATAGCAAATACCATGTCTTCTGAAGGTAACATATTAGTTGTTTAAAATTTATAATAATTATATAAATTTATAGTTTTTTTTATTCTTTTTGTTTTAATTATGTATTTTGTTAAATGTTTCTGAGTAGTCATTTTTTATGAATTTGTCTTTAACTAAACTTCACATCATTTTTAATCAAAAATGAAGTATTTATGTTTTATGTGAAATCATTAGTCGTTATTGAGTAGGTACTGAAGATGATAACATGGTTATCGAAATACGTATTTACAAAATAAAAGTAGGTAAATCATATTTTTGTAGAATTGAGTTTTTTATTTTATTATTAGAAAATCTAGGTAAAGTAGGTACTCAATTATAAAAATATTTAATTTGTATATGAATTTTAAAATATTAAATAATTGTATTTCTATAAATTTTTCTTGCTTAAATTGTGAGTACAAAGGTATCTGCAATAATATAATTTGGGAATGGGCATAAATACAATTTATCCTTATTCTAGAAGTGTTATCAAACAGAACACATTATTAGAGCATGAAAGCATTATTAACGTCATATTCATTATTGACATTTATTTTTATTTTACTGCAAACTATATCAGCCGTTAAACGGGGTAATTTTATGCTAGAAAATGATGGTATATACACAACATTGAGTCCAAAAACAACAAAAATGTCATGTTTCTGTTTTATCATTTCTGTACATTTATATAAAAAAAATTACAACAGTTACAGTTAATATAATGTGTTAAAAAATATCTATATCTGATACCAGCTACAAAATTTTTAAAAATATTGTTTTAAAAGATGATTTATTGAAAAAGATCGCAAACTAATTTCATGAAAACTGTATGTAATATGGTCATATATGTTGAAGAATAATTTTTTTTTGTATTCTGAATACATATTCAAACATATTTAAATATAAATACAAACATTTTTAAAAAGTATTCTAAATACTTTTAACACCTCTATGTCTTTTACTGTAAGCTATGGACCTGGTCCATCCCAGTTGGGGCGAGCTGGTAAATCTGAACCCTTTTCCTATACCCTATTTGAATAAGTTTAGTTCCCGTTTTTCACCTTCTGTAGGGTGGGCGAGGAATGGCATACAGTAGGAAGATGTGGAGGTGTTAGGGTTGAGAAGTTAGTCTATGTTAGTGTGGATGCGACTGGCTCTGCGAGAGAGTGATAGGCTGAAAAGGAGATTAGGTTTGGTTTGATGGGCGGGTAGGAGAAGGACAATGATGTTAAGATAGATTAGATTTGTGGGTGGAGTAGGGCAGTACTTCTCAAACTTTTTTGTCATAGGCCCCTCTAAATTTAATGTGAAACTGTCAAGGCTCCCTTAATCAAAATCATTAATTATTTTTTCTTAATTATATACTAAAATGACATGGACTATTTCACACAAATAAATTATTAAAATGTATAGTAAATAAATGTTTTTTAGTATATTTTTGAAAAATTTTTATAATAGTATTAAACTTTAAACATATATAAACATAAATTAATTGGTAATAAAAAAACAATACAAAAATATTCAGTAATAATGTTGATGATTATTAATGTGACGGGTAAATTTGCATATTTTTGCATAATATATTTATAACCAGTGTGATATTTGAAACTGAAATATGCAAGTTTGCTTCTAATGACTGTTGTGAAATGCATGATCTATGTTTGTTTTTTATAATTTGAAGTTGTGAAAATGCAGTTTCACAAAGATATGTCGATGCGAAAGGCATTAATATAAGTAATGCCGCTTTCGACATTAATGGATACTCTTGCTGTGTTTAATTTCTGAAATCCTTATGTTACTTGTTGAAGTAGAAGTTTCTATTTCTGATATTCTTATGTTATTTGTTGAAGTAGAAGTATCTGTTTTTATATTTCCTTTCAACCACTTTTCCATTTTTAATTTTTAATAATATTTAACACAACACAAGACGCACAATATCGAACAAAGAAACAAGACTGTACGACTGTACTGCTACGGCTTTATATCATTAAAGTTATCATTGTCGATAGTCTAATCATTAGATTCTAATGACTCTAATGTGAGATAAACTTATCTCTTCTTATTAAATAATAGTTATCTAACATTAGACTTTATCGACAATGATTAATCATATGGTCTGTTATTTAATAACTAAATAACCGAAAATATTAAAAAAAATAAATAAATATTTCACGGCCCACCAGTCATATAGCCACGGCCCCCAGTTTGAGAAGCACTAGCTTACAATACAATTTTTCTTTATAGTTCAAACTAAAAAAATTTCGGCGCACGGTTATTGTTTTAGTAGTGTTTTTTAGGTGAGTGATGAGGCCAACCATCTCCATATTTAAAAAAATAATGATGTATGATAATTAATTTAAATTATAAGTTTTAAAAATGTAAAGTTTTTTTACGACCTGAAGTTTTAATTGATAAGTATACTCGGATGGGTTCTTGGGTGAGTAGATGAGAAACATTTTATTTACCTATTATTTGTGCCAATTTCGCTGAAATCCGTCACCCCCTTTTTTTAAGAATGGCCAAAACAACTATAGCTCAGCTTATATATCGGTATTTCGTATATAATGAATTTTTTTTATATATAGGTATAATATATACAAAATACCTACCTAGGTACTTATACTCGTATAATATACTACTAAAACATAATTTGACGGATGGCTTATCGTATAAAAGGATGGTAAATTCTAACTATTGACTATTGTTCACTTTGGCGTTAGAAGTTGCTCCATTGGATTTTTAAAGTATTGTCGGAATCTCCATTGACCACCTATATGGGGATGCATTGTAGTATTGTATATATATAGACTACAATAAAAAAAAAATTACAAACACAGTAGGAAAATTAAATACAATATATTAGGTACTAACTACTTACGTACATTATTATCTCTAAAGATTTTTGAGAGGATAAAGGTCGATACATTTTATATATATATATATATATATATATATATGTGTGTATATTGCAATACAACACATAGTAATATAAGTCACATTTGATTTACAAAAAAAAAAAAACCCCAAGAGGTTAAAAAGGTTATACCCTGCTGCAACACTCAGCCTATAGTAAGTTTTTCGTTATGAATTTTTGTGGATATTCTATTAATTTAAAGTAGGTACCGTATACATATATGTATTTATATATATATACGTATATGTATTATGTAATATAACGACAAATATTAATAGTAAAAACAAATATGTGTTAATTATTTTTCCAAGTAAAATTTACATATATTATAAAAAATAAAATGTGCCTAGAATATTCAAAAAAATATTATAGGTATAAGAAATAGTTTCGATCGTAAGTCATCATCAGGTTATAAATTAATAATATAATTTATTATTTTTATATAATCATACTTTATTTTTATTTATTTATATTTTGTTTTTTATTATTCATTTTTAAATTTGAAATATAATATGAATATTTATAGGTACCTAAATTTGTAGTGTTTGTGTAATTAATCGAAGCGAATTAAAATATTGTACAATCATTTAGTAGACACATAATAATATAACATGTATACCTATTATCTTTATTATTATTATTATTATTATTATTACCTTTTAATGCGTAGGTATTTGGTATATATACGACATTAGAAAATATTATTTTACATGATAAAAGTAATAAAACGCATTCATGTAGAATATATAGAATTAGATAATTTGATATTCGATTTCGTGAACTTTTTTATTATTCATTTTTAGTTAGGTTGACCAACAAAAGGGCATTATTTTCAGGAGAACAAAAAAAAAAATGAGTTTTTTTTTATTTTGATTCTACTTTGAAAGTACTTTTTATTTTATAAAATATGAAATATAGAAATATAAGATACATATAAATATATACAATTCGTATTGAATTTATAAAAATACCATTAAACATTCAAACATGACGTATACACTGTACAATTAATACATTTTATAAAGAAGGGCTCAAACACCGTAATTATTTAAAAAAAATTCAAAGCATAACCAACATAAAATGTCGCTTAGGCCCTGCATTTTTGTAATATTATTGCTTTAGCCTACTGATAATTTTTAAATGTAACGCTTACCAAAGCTCTAGAAAATAGAGTAGTAGAGATAAAAAAATATGTGCACTCCACGCAGATGAACATAACAACAATTCTGATGTAGGTTATTTACCACGCATATACGTGTTTTCGCTTACGCCCTTTTTCCTTTCAACAGCCAATTCAGTTTTTCGACTTCGACGTGTAAAATATAATCTATTTTCAAATCGGTATAGTAATATATTTTCGTTATAATTTACATTTACCTATATTCTTTCATAATTATTATTGTATTTACCTACTATTGATGTTATTGTAAATTTACATAACTGTTTAGTGTTTTTGTACCGAAAATCTGTGTCAAAGATTTCACTATCATTGCATATTTGTTCATTTGGAAACAATTTTATATTAAGTTTTGTGATTTGTGGTTAGTAATATTCTGTATTTTTCTTTTCTATGGATCTCGTAGATCTATTGTTGGTGTAACATCACAATTTCCTACAAAACATGTTTAAAATTATATTATAAATTATGGTGTATAACCAGCTATAGTATTGTCCAGGAAAATACTTCATTATTCTAAATTTTATCATTTAAATTCGACGATTTTTATTCTAACGACTTAATGAAGTTTTAAATTCGTATACCAATGATGGGAAGTATCTTAATTATTCTCGACAAAATTGGTCTTGCAAAGAGTCGAGATTGCAGTAAGTGTTTATCAAATTAAAGTGTTATACTCAAAGATAATTAAGAGAAATAGGATAATAATTTGCACTGTGCCAAGAAAAAAGTTATACTTAGATTTGCAGAATTAATTAAAATCTTTATAAAAGTGTATAATGACTTTTTTTTTGTTTAAAGTTATATGTTCATTATACTTCAAGAAACTTTTTTAATTATTTATAACTCAGAATATAACTATGAATTATTGTACATAATATACGTCCACACAATAACGATATTATATTATTTACCATATTGATTTATATTTTTATTTACCAAAAAATCGCCCTCCAAGGAAAATAATTATGATTCGGACATTTCTGTAATGTTTTTTTTTTAAAGATCTTCTTTCTCTGCAGCATACAGTTATTATAATATTTATATTTATATAATAATATGTAAATGTATATACGAGTAAGTATACCTATATTATATACACATGAACGTTTCTGGTCGCCATCGTCACCCAGGCGGACAAATGAGGGCCCCCCTGTAGCACGATAGTAAATTTACATTTTTGTCATTTTTTTTTATAGTCCAACACGAAACTGGATTGGATCAACCACATTTTATAATTGTATAATATATACCTAGGTATTAATACGATCGTTAGTATTATATAATACTCGTTTCTCGCGGCAACCGTCTTGATTTATATCCTCGACAGTACATATTATTATATTCCACGTGAGAAAAATTTAATAAAATAACATATAAGGCATACAAGGTATATTTTATACGCCTAGGGTATTTCGAGAGAAAAAAATCGATAAATTATTTTTTCAAAACAAAAACATACAATTCGTATAGATACGAATTTCATTATAAAGTATCAGGTTGCAATTATATATACATATACCTTGCAGTATTTTCTATTTTAACGCTATTTTTTTTTTTTTTTTGTTGCCTCATATATCGTTATAATGAAATAATTTTGTTGAAACTTTCCGGATTTTGTATACTATATACACTATACAAGTCGCCCACTTTTAAACCTATATATACGAGTATGTCGTATATAATGGGCGAACTGCCATTCCTGAGCACATTAACTAAAATTACATTTTTCTACTCACCATAATGTGTAAATGTAATTTGTGTAATATTTAACAATTTACAGTAGATATTATATAGGTATTCTAGGTATAACTCTAGGGATGAAACAGCAGCGCAAATTATTTTTTTACTGAAAAACTTGCATTGGTAAATCTTAGAAATATGAAACAAAAAACTAATATTATAAATTAATTATATATTAACTTTAGCCAAGGGCGAGTTCATGCGAGGTTAGGACCTTCCCCTATTGATCAATGAAAACAATTTCAGTGATGGAAGGGGTATGGTGCAGTTTTCTCGACATACGAATTACTAGCATACAAGCATTAATCAGTCTATAATTCAAATGTTGATGGGATTTATTTATTTTTTAACATTTTTTAATGACGTTTACTAATTTTAATTTAAAAAAAAAATCCCGATTTTATTTTCAGTCTTGATGTAGGTATATATGTTGACCATAAATATAATATAAACACCCACTCGGCAACCATGTTAAATTCATTTCAAACATATTTTACATAATAGGCAAAAAAAAAATAAAACTCCGATCTGCAGTAGGGTTGGAAGCACTTCGGTCATTGGGAAGGTATATTGAATTTGAAAGCAACGATAAATCATTTATTTCGAATTTCGATAAAACGATTCTGAGCGAAGCTTTGGTGTATATGTATAACATGAGTATTACTATCAGCACTTATAAAATACGACGTCAATATAATAAATATTTGGTGTAAAATTCAAGTTTCTGGTATTTTAATTATCCATTATTAAATATTAATAATTATGAATTTTCTTTTGTTATTTAATTTTTATTTTTTGTAGATTAGGATATGTTTCAGGTACTATTACTATATTATTATATAGGTACCTATCAATGTATACTATAATATGCTAGGGTAAGTACTAGGTACCTATATAATACCGGCCTTCTGGTGGTAAACTGTAAAGGCAGTAACTACAAAAAGTAAATTTTTTCATGTTTGGGAAATTACATTTAGTCTTATATACATGTTTAGTACATCTGATTGTAAAGTATTCAGTAAACAACATTTTTAAATTTCAAAATACTAAAACACGGCCTTACTGCATGAAAGTGATAGACGGAAATAGATGAAAAAGATGGACGTAGAATGTTCAAATGAACAACCATATAATGTAATAATCTTATTTTTGAAAATTTGGAAGGTATAGTTATTATGGCCTCAAGCCTTTGCCGATAGAAGGGCAGTTCGGCAGTTTAGGTAATAACTAATTTTAATAGGTTCCTAATACTAAAGAAATATTTTAAATTTCGTTTTTGCATTTTTTGACATTCATAAAGCATTTTTACACAATGTTTTTATCTAAATTAGTACAAATTGTTTAGTATAAGAAATATTTATGATCACCTATGGTACCATTGGTACCTACATAATTATAAATAATAAGGTTGTATTTAATTAGTAAACGGGGTTATTAGAACAGGAATACATATTATTATTATATTATTTTTTGTTAATGTATTTTAAAATTTTTTTTTTCAAGTAATAATTGAACTTTTTTCAACTTTTTTTGTCATAAAAAGTCGATAAAAATGCAAAAATTTCAACTTCCCAATAATACTGGACAACCCGCAGTAATTAAAATATGACATATAACTGTATAAGTATACCTATGGCGCCCATTGAGGGGGATCAGAGAAGGGACATGTCCCCCTTTGAAAATCACCTACTGAACTGCTTTTTTCTGAAACCGGTATTAAATATGATAATATCGATGTCAAACAAAAAAAAAAGTAGGTAGATTTGAAAATCGAGCTGAAGTTTGTTCCCCTCCCACTGAAATTTACCTTATGTACGTATTAATAAATTAATACCCGACCCGACCTGTCATTCTATTGGTCCGACCAACTTGATAATCGGTATATGCATATACACTAATACACTATATAGAGTCTAAATAGGCGCTGCGCAACCGGTTCCACCTCGCAATCCCACCATAGACGAGATAGCACCTATTGGCATACATTTTTTTACTATATTACCTTTACTAGAGTGACCTAGGATTACTATACGTACCGTATTTTGAGGGATTATCCTGTTTTGAGAGAATTGTATCCCGTTGTCCCCACAAACTTTAAATAGGACGTTCTTTTGTTCCACTTTTGGAAGTCAAGGTCCCCGTTTTTTGGTTATTTACCGAAAATTTTGTAGAAAGAATGACCTTTTTCTTTTTTTTGCTTATTTACCCAAACAGATTTATAACATTTTGATAGAAAATTATTGCGATGTTTTGAACCGCGGGGAAAGTTTTGAAAATGGACCCTCATGGCCTCATGAATACTATAGTTAATGACTCCTGCACTAAGACACTAAGACTCTAAAATATAATGAAAATAGTTTTAAAAGCATATTCCTTAAGAGAACATCGCACTGAAGATTTTCAACGGCAAAAACATGTTTACGCAAAACAAATGAAATGGCATTTTAAAATAATTTTAGAGTTAATAATTTTTATAAAATTGATAGAAAACAACATTTTGGAAATTACCTCATCGGAGTTTTTTCAAATAATATGTTTAAAAAAAGTTAGTGTCTTAAAAATAAGGTAAAAATTATATTTTGTATCTTCGATAACGAGCTTAGTATTTAGAAAATTGTAAAACCCTAATGAGGTTATCTCTAAAATTTTGTCATCTATACAACTTTTATAATAGGCATTATAACTTTAAAATCACTTTAAAAAGCCATTTTATTTGTTTTGCTTAAACGTATTTTAAAACAAATATCGTGATTAAACCACAATGAAAAATACTACTGACACAGAACTATTTTTTAATTACTTATAAATTATATTAAAATATTTTTTGTTTGTTAGATTTTTATTTTTATTAAAATACCTAAAAAATTGTCTATACAGAACCCCTTATAAATGGGGTGTGCGACGTCTGAAGTTCCCCTTTCCCAGAGTAAAAAAATTATGAAATAAAAAATCCTAAAAAAATTTCCCTATTATTTTATTTGGTCAAACTAACTCGAAATTGAGTACATACATTATAACAGGTGACGATATATCATATAAATGTTTAAAATTCCCAAGTGTGAAATTTATCAAAATCGCCAATTATATTATTCTAACCACCCACCCATTTGTATCTGTTGAATTTAATAATTAAAACTTTGAAACTTTTATAATTTTATATATTTAATTTGTTGGTCTCCTAACCTTTAAGTTAGTGTGTGTACCTACTAAATTTCATATATTTTAAGCGGGCCTGACTCATAGAATGCTGGTCAGGAATTTTCGAGTTGGAGAAAAATACTAAACGTTTTATTAAAAAAATAAAAATCAATAATAATGCACTTGTGATTTTTGATACTATATCTACCTATAATAATTTCAATTCATAAGGGCTGACAATAATAAAAAAAAAAAAATTCAAAAATTAAATTAAAAAAATATCCGGAATTAGTGGTAAAAACATGTTCACACAAAATTAAATTTTTAAAACTTAAATTAATAAATTAAAAAAAAACCGAAATATAACACTATAATATATGGTCTTCTAAATATGGATTTATAATAGATATTTTAGCTCTTAAATGTGTAGGAATTTGTTTTAATAATTTTGCGTAAATATATTATTATTTTTAAACAAATACAGCGATTATACAATAATAAAGTGATACTAACACGGAATAATTTTAAAATATATTAAAATGTTGGATATTTATTTTATTTCAAATTTATTACATGCATATTTTGTATTTTGTTATTTTCACTTTCGGATATTTTTTATATGAATATTTTTCTCCGAATATTTTTACCTAGATACATAGATAATATACCTATTATATTATTACGAGATAATCTACGACTATAATATAATAATAATTATTATTAATTAATATGAGAGCACTTAAATGTATATTGTAATTTGTAAAATAGTAGGTTTAGCTAATACTAGTAATACGAGTAATAAGTATAATTCCCGATAATTACTGTTTATACGAGTAATAAATTTAATGGGCTCTATATATACGCGTATTCTCTATTGTTATTGCAGTATATTGTCTTGCTGCGTACGTTATTAGATATATTTCTCCACTTTAATTAAAAGGTACATCAAATTTAATTTAATTTCAAGTAGTTGATTCAAATATATATATCAGGGGTAGCCAGCGAATAGAGACTGACGTGCCGCAAAATACAATGACAAATATGTTAGAGCCAAGAGTAGAAAAAAGGTTCTCAATTAACGTAAAATACGAAAATACATTGCACATAATTGCTCCAATTTTTATTATTATAGATTATATATCAAATGTAATAAAATGTGTAAAATGTGAGATAAGATAATAATGTCCGATTATATTTTGTTTGGGATAATTTTGTCTTCATATACCTACCCCTACACGCGGAGGTATCAATCATTAAATCTGTCATTAATTTCTTCAACAATACCAGACATTGTATATAAATAATTTTCTATAAAAAATGAGTTTTTAATAAAATCAAACTAAATCACTTTAAAATTTAAATTTATCTTCTATTATCAAATACAATATTATTTAATCATTTTTTATGCAACCCAATCACTCCAATAGTTTTTTAATCATTCACTAAAACTATATTATGTAAATTGTTTTAATAAATGATTAATAATTATTTAAGCAACCAGGTATATGTATAATAATTTATAATTTAAATTCGAGTAAAAAAAAAAAAAAATCCATTAATAAAAAATCTTAATCTTCATTTAAAAAATTATTTTCTTCAAAATGTATTAAATCGAAAATATCTACTTACATTGAAAAGGAAATGTTAAATTTTATATTTTTTGTTATAATATTAATTATACACATTATACATTAATTATGTTATTACGTTTAATTTTATATTACAATTTAAATGTTAAATTAATATAGGTATATATAGTGCACCTTACAATATTACTACCTATATTAGCATACATTTTTCAATATGGACTTTTTGTTTAGAATTATTAGTTTATTCATTATTGTAAGTACTTATACGAGTTAATGATTCGTATACAGTAAATAGAATGTAAAAATTATAATGTATAGATAGATGATAATTAATTAAACTTAAGGTTACATTTTTCACTAAATTTAAATATCATAATAAAACCATGTCACGAAAGTAGAAATAATTGCAATGATAAAACAGGTTTAACAATAATAATATAATTAATAATTATATTATAAGAATTATAATAGGTACTATATATACTATATATTATTATTAAATCTAAATATACTTATTGTAAATGTAATTTTTTTTTTGTCATTTCTACAAAAAAAAAGTATGTACTTATATATAATATATATATGTATTAAAATTAAAAACTATTAAATTCTAATACTTGCCACGTGCACCTACTTTACGAACTTAATTATTTTCGGAATATTACCAATTATTTATAAATGTAGTTTTACGTAAGAAAGTTTTACCATATATATAAATAGATCTCAAGAAAAAATATTAAGTTTTTTTTACAAATTTTTTTTTAGTATTTTTAGCTGTTATATTCTGTGGAATTATATAGGTAATGATGCCAAAAATTATTCAAATAATATATTTTGTATACACACATATACGTACTATGAAAAGTATATCTACAACCTCAATTATAATATATACTACACAATAAAAGAATACTGATATACAGATAATTAATTTCACAAATTATTAATTCGTTGTAGAATATATTTTATTTAGACTAAAATAATATATAAATAAAAATCATTTTCGTTACCTAATGGGAATTCATGCGTTTTTATTATCAAAATGCATGTTCACGTAACTATAATTTGATTTATTTTATTTTTATTATTCTTTATAGAAAATTGTAATTATTTTAATAGTGATAGCAATAACATTTTCGACGTATCAACAATTAAATAATTTAAATTGCAGGCTATTTTTTGAATTCCAAAAGCTTAAAAATAATACCTATATATACCTATAATATAGTGTGTACAGATGAATTATTATCTGTATATCTCTACTACATAATATACATTTTGGTAAAGATAATAAATACTGCTTAATGATAAGTCATTAGAACTAAAAAAAAAAAAAATAATACAAATGTTAAATAAACGTATATATAGGTATAGGTAATATGATATTATATACAGTGTATACGCATATTTTGTTAGAGATAAATAGAAATACTCAATATTTATTTCCTGTATTGACATGCAATTTGAATTTTTTTTTTAATAGAAAATATATAAAAATATAAATTTTTTGTATTTTTATATCTTCTATTAAAAAATGTTGGCTCTTTTAGATTGTGCAACTGTTATTTTTTTTGAAATAAGAATACGAATATTGGATTTTTTTTTTCAAATTTAAAATTCTGTCATTTCGGATTTATAGTATTATTAAAAATCATTTCTTTCGATAAAATGATTTTGACCGAAGTTTCAATGCCTGACTACATTACTATTAACTATTAACACTCTCTGGGCTATACATCTCCTGCAGATATCAATTCGCTTCTTAATTCTTGTTCCCAACCAGTTATCTCCAATACATAATCTCTTTTATCCTAAACGCTGACTTCTTTATTTAATATAACGCATGTATTTGTATTAGCTTTTTTGATTTTTCTTTTAGTTTATTATTATAATATTTTATATTTTCTTTATTTCCATTGTATAATTATTGTAATCGTTGTGCTGTAATATTTTATGCAAATAAAAGCACTAGAAAAAGAAAAATTAAATAAATGTTAAAATAATTTTGAAAAAATTAATTTATAATTTTTTTAAATGTAAAAATAGATACCTAGGTATATATATAATAGTAAATTACTAATTATAAAAATGTCAGATTTGTAAACCATTTTTTTTTTGTAATTACAAGTAATTAGTTTTAGATTCTGAGCAAAGTGTATATATAATGTCATAATAAGTATATGTATATAATAATACATACTACAATACTTACTTATTAGTCATGTAGGTATTGGTTTTACAAAAACGTATTTTTTTTATGTCTGTAGTTAAAAATTCTAGTAGAAATATTTCAATCTTTACATGTTTACCCATTTTTCGAAATCAAATTTTATCTATAGTTGGTATTTTAAAGATATTATTTTTCGATTTTCCCAATATTATTTTAACGCATAAGGAAAAATAACTGAAAAATTACATAAAAATGGTGAAACACGATTTTGGAAAAATCTGCTATATTGTTATTTCTTCGTAATTCTATAAATTATGATCCTGGGGATTTAAAATGTTCACCAAAAATGTACATAAACACAAAATTAACGAATACATTTTTTTGAAATATTTTCCTAATTGTATGCTATTTAAAAAAAATTTTAATTTTGAAATATTAAAGTTATAAAAAAGTTAATTTTAGGTTTGAAGCCCTCAAAATTTAAATTAAAAGTACGTTATTCTAACTATTTTCAAAAAATCTTTAAAATCAATACCTATAGACATATATTTTTTAATATAGCGATGTACACTTTTTCGACAAGATTTATTAGTTCGGTATGAACCGTATTAAAATTTCTTTAAAATACAAATTTTAAGTTAGAAATCACTTTACCTCAACTCATATCCGAAAAGGTGTAGGTGCATGTGCAAAAAATAAAACAAATCATCATAAAACCAATATGTTTTATCTTTAATTTGATGAATTTAACGTATACAGCATATCTACTGACCGGATTTTTTTTTAGTTTTTCTTTACGTTTTTATCGAAAAATTATTTTTAAAAAGTTAAAAGTACCATCCTGACCATATTTGTTAGGTACCAAAAATTAGTATACTATTAATTTATTATTGTTAGATCATTTGGATCAAGTCTTTTGCTCGAAAAGTTGTTTCCAGGAAATAAATAAAAAAATAAAACACCTAAACAAAATTGTAAAACCACTGGCTCTTTCGCTCCACTCGTAATCTAAAAATTACAACCGAATACGTAATACAATAAATAAAATGTCCTACAAAAAAATATTTAAATTTGAAACACTTTCATAAATTTTAACTCAGTTAAATTATAATAACAGATTTTTAGAATTGGCTGATTTTTTTAAAGTCATTTATATATATATGTATATATATATATATATAAACTATATTATGTAGATAATAATTAAATCTAAAATTTACCGATAATAACAACAGTTTCAAATTTAAAAATGATAAATTCAATATTGAAATTTTAAACAGCAAATTTTGGGCTTAAGACAAAGATTTGCACACCAAATTATATTAAAAATTCAATTTATATCTAAGTAGGTATCTATCTCTAAATCTGGTTATAAAAATGGGTGATATTATATTTTAAAAACAAAAGTTGTTTTGCACGTATGAGCTAATTAAAAAGGGCTAAATTACGAAAAAATTATGCATTTGTAAGTCCAATATCCTCTATTATAGAAAATAAACATTTTAGTTAAAAACTGGAGGAGATATTAAGTGTTTCCACATACCCGTTTATAGTATATAGAATAGGTAGTGGTGCCACTAGTTCTAAAATCTTGTGAGGAGGGGAGGTTTCCCCTAATATTGTCTAAAAAAACGTAAGTAAGCAAAAAAAAAATGTCATAAACTTTTTCGAAATACTTCCCCAAAAACCATAAAACAAAAATCAATTATAAGACAACAATTTTGAAAATAATTTATCTTAATATAATTATAAAAAAATCATTTTTGAGGGGGGCTATTATAATTTTAGGGGAGCTGAGCCCCCTTCCCCTAGTTGCTTTTGGGTTTAGATACCTAGTTAAAAATAATGTATATTTTTAAATAACACTATAAATTTAGGTATATTTTTACTTAACCTACAAATGCATAAGTTCATAAGTTATAAGCATATTAATTAAATATATATATCAATATAACTCAATAGCTGTTATTTTATAGACGTCTAGACACTCTAATCACACAATTGCATATAATGTATATATATATATATATATATATATATATATATAATAATTAATCTTGTTTTTTGTTAAATAGAAAACAATTGCAAAAATTGAAATCATCTACAATTACAATGACTAATTATTAAGATAGTGTAGAACATGCATATACGTATTATATAATAGTATAGTATATAATATTTTTATTCGAGCATAAGTTATACGAGTATATATGCGTGAGCAGGTAGGTAGGTATGTCGAATATGCATGCGTGTTTTTACTAAATGGTTAAAAAATAATTAGTTGTTGTTATTAGTACCTATATTATCATAATGATAATATTATTAATCTACATATAAATCCCTACTACATACTTATTGTATTTTCTAGTGTTCTTATATTATAATTTAGATTTTTACATTTTTTGTTAAAAATTATTCTACGCATTATATAAACATCTAAAACATATAGGTAATAATTAAGTTAATTGGATAAAGTACCGCATTGGTGACAGTTAATTTTCTAGGTTTAAAAATCTGGTATTCGTCGATGATTATTATAATTTAATCATTGATGTACATGAACAGCATTAGATATTCGTGTCGTATATTAGGTGACCTACAGTTTTATCAAGTACCTATCGAAACGTTTGTGATTACCTACCATATACAATACCTACACTAAGAGTAAAATCACAAGAGAATAACATTAATTATTATTTTACATAGTATATTAACATATTGTACTGTATGAGTGATGACTAACTGTAATGTTATCTTTACTAATCAGTGGTTAACATTTGACAAATGATCAATAATATCGCCAGTATTCCATTTTCGAACTTAGGTTAGTAGGCAAAATGAGTTTCCATAATCAAGGGAAGATATATGCTCCCTTCTGGAGAATTACTAACGATGGCTATTTGCTAGACCCGTAGCAAATATGAAATTATTGGCATCCGACAAAAGAATTGGGGAATCGGAAAATCTGACTGAAGTTTACACCGCTCTAATATTTAGCCCATATCCAGTCCAATATCCATGTATTTATCTAGTAGCGGAAGCAATATGATACTTTAATATCTAAAGACACCAAGAGATATATAATATAGCATAATCTACAAAAAATGTGGGTCACATTACAGTTAGGTCGAGATCTTTCATAAGAACGCCTGAATATGAAGTAAATAAAGTAAACCTATAATATATATTATTTAATAGATTGACAACAATTAAAACGTAAATGAAAAAATATACCTATGCCTACCGTCTAACTCTAGACCATAGGAAAAGTAGTTTTTCAAAGATTTAAGATCAGATAAAATGTCATCAATTGTGAAACTGCAAACGGAAGATTATGAGCAGGTGCGCTGTTAATGTAATCTCTTGTAGATAAAAACGTATTAAATATTAATAAAAAGAAAATTAAAGACAATTAAGAAATATTTAGGAAATATTAAATATTATTATAGCTGAATTTATGTATGAGTATAAATAACAACATTGTATTGAAGTGAACCGAAAAAGGAATTGAGAAACTCTGCTTTAAAGTTTCTGGCTTATTTTAAAAAAAAAAAAAAAAAGGATAGTATTATTTATATATTAGGTATTTCAGTAGATATTGTTTTATTAATTATAATATTATGTACTTACTATATATATATATATATGACGTATAATAAATAGGTTTTATTATTATTATTATTATTATATATCTAAATATCTCATCGTGAATCAAACTACAAGGCTGTACAGACTAACAGACTGTACTAACGAGTTTAAAAGGTTATTTATAACTTATGTAATTTATTTAAATAAATTTTAATTTCACCAGTTACTTTTTATAATTCATAAAATGTATTTTAATTAGATTGGTACCTATAGTAATTTTCATGGTGATTTCGTTATTTATAAAAATGTTCTTTTGTTTTTCTTATCGTTTAATAATAATTAATTGTGAAAATAATATTTTACTGCATGACCTGCTATGACTATATTGCAAATTGATTTTCTAAGCACTATAATTTTATAGTTTATATTATGATTTTATAAATATTTCATATACTCGTACCTATATACTTAAGGAAATTGGAAGCGGTTATTTATTAAGGGGTTGTGTATAGGCAATTATTTGAAAAATTCAAGTTACGCAGTGTGTTTGTGTGAGTAGTATTTGGTCATTAGTGTGTGTAAATACGTTCGGCATAATAATTAATGGTGGTGTGTTTACTCGCATCCATAGGCACATGTCAATAAATATGGCTATCGTATTTGAAAAAAACACTAAATCCCATTTCAAACATATGTACCGATTGATCCTACTGATGCGATAAGGATTCTGAAAACTGATCTGAATTCGTCGTGAAATCTACTTTAGAACGATATTCCCATTTTTTATTTTTTTCCCTTGATTTTCACAAAAAATTGAAAATATCCGAATATTTTTATAATAATTAATAATTAATAATTTTTCGGCGAACATAAGGGAAAAAAAATCAAAAATGTTGGAAAGTCAATCTAAAGTAGATATTACGACAAATTTAGATTAATTTTTATAATTCTTATCGCATCACTAGATCTATCAGTACGTTGGAAATAAAATGGTCTAAAGTGCTTTGTTACGTGTGTGTGATAGAGAGAGACAGATAATCGCCGCTACCAATTCCCTTAAGTAAAATAGTTGGTAAAAATAAATAGTGAAAAACAACATTAACTTTCAATTAATTTATTAGGGTACCTACTTAACCGAAGTTATTTATTTTTAAACAAACTTTTAACTAATTATTAGTTATTATTTCTTTTTAACTGACTTGACTTAAACCATTTTCAAAAATATAGTAGTATAGGGCAGACATAGGTAATTGTAAGTAGTTAACTTCCACGGCAGCCTTATTAAAACGTCACCTTGCCATTCACGGATCAATATATATCCCACTATATATTTATGTGGATCTAAAAATCACCTGTGGATAATAGGTCTGGGAAGAATCAAAATGTCCCTCAACAATAAAAAAGTTCTACCATTAAAATGTCCCAGAATAAAATTGTCCATTTAACATACGCCCGTATAGCAAAGATCTATTCAAAACTGAAAATATTAATCGATCCATTGGCAGCCTGAAGAGGAGTATTTGAATCATGCCATTAAAATAACGATTTGGGTGGTTGGGTACTGGGGATAAGTGTCTGAATTTTTATTTATAATAATACCAATGTATATAAAACGGTGCGTAAAGTTCAAAAACAAACAGATTCTAGTTCAATATTGGGTAGGCATGTGCCTTTTATCTTTGGCGATTCCAGTAAAAAGAAACTTTCTGCAGCCACTGGATCGATCTATATTTTATAAACGTATAAATATTAAACATACCTATATAATATCTCATAAAGTATTTATTTACACTTCAAAATGCAATTTTCTTTTCACATAATATTTGTCTCTTATTAAACATAATATAATATCCTTGACATTGTTGTGATATATGATACATGATTAAATATTTCACAACATCGTTATTTAAACAGATACAGTTCGAGCACTCGAGAAAAATAAACTGTTTTCCATGTGCAATAATATTATCAAATGTAGAATATATATTATGTATTTACTAGAATTTCTATACAACTATTAAGTCATTAGTTCGTAATAATTATAAACTAGTAAAATGACTACGTTGTAAAATACTAAATATAAATCGTCTATACACATTATACACAATATATATAATATAGTATTTGTTTAATATTTTTATTAATGATGATAATTGATTTAAATAGCTATTATATGGATGATGGAGCTATATATTATTGTTTATCTATAGACTATAATATATATATATATATATTTATTTTATATCGTTGGTGAGCGAGCAATACCACATAAGTCAAAATAACAAAATATTCAGGAGACACATAAATATGTTTACAATTTATATTACATACAATTTAATGTTAAACATCTTGAAAAATGTTTTTGTATAGTATTTCTAATTATTTTATATTATAATTTTTTACAATATTATACATATTATTGTGTTATTATATATTTTCAAATACATATTAGAAGGACATATATGGTATTGTATCAAGATTTTTGAGAATGCAGTTAATTTACGAGATATTATTTTATAGTAGATTTAAGTTTCTATAAAATCAGTGATGTGCTGGAGGATATACGGGGATATACGGCGCTTACCCCTGAGTAGCATTTAATTGGTGCTGGGTTGGTTCACATGACCGAGAGGTGCATACAAAGTGCATAATATGCCGAATTTGAACCGTATTTGAACCGTATAGTTCTCGGTCGGTACATGTGACCGTTTAGAGGTTCAAAAAATTACTGCTGAAAAATGTATTTTGGTTTCCGGTCAGTTTATTTAACCGAACATGGACCGTTCAAAGGCTTAATAAATTATTGCAAAACAATATATTTTAGGGTTCCCAGTCGGTTCATTAGACCGAACTATGCATGGACCGACAAATATAATCACGCGATAAATTGTTTTGGTTCCCGGTCATTTCATTTTATCGAAATCATTTTTACATATGGCAAACTGGTCCACAGAACATAGGTCAAAGGTATATTTTATATCTAATAATCTAATATAATTATAAAAAGTAGAAAAATCTATAAAATCCAAATTTGTTTAGGCAAAAGAGGAGAAAAAAATGCAGTTTAGTTTTTTAACGATTTTTAAAATTATATACTATTATTATTTAAGTTAATTATTTATCCATTTTCAAATATACCTATACTATTCGTAAAAATAAGTTTCCTAGTCAGTTTATTACATATTCGCCTTTGAAATAATAATTAATTTTTTCGCATTTTTGGTTGATAATAGTAGACAATCGCCTCTTGTTTTTTTTTCTTTCTCTCTGGCTACTCCTTCTTTACGTTTTTTAATATTAGTACTCATTATTGAGTTATTATTCACTATTTCATAAATCAGAAAGCTTAAAAACACGTTATCTATATCGTGCTTGAAAGGAAAAATACATTTATTAGAATTTCACCGCCATACGACAATACTCTCATTTATAGTAATTGGTTATTTGTTATCACATCCACAGTATTTTATGTCATGAAGTAAAATATAGCATAAATCAATATAAACAACAGCTTATCACGTACCAGTTATATTGATATATTTTTCTGTGGTTATAAATAGGTATAATTCACATTTTAATAATAAGAATTAAAAAAATAAGATTTTGTCGATTACTCTAGTCTCGGATCCGATTTATTCATGTTATATTTTATTTAAAATTTCATCGGACATTAAATCAGTCAAGCCATTTTTCTATTAAAAATGCCAAACCACCCGGCTTTGTACCGGTTGTTCGGTGGGCCACTCTGCCCTTGATTGTATATTCTTATTTAGAAATAAGATCAATAGCCCTCTGTGTGATAGCTTGAGGAGTGACTTGAAAGAAAAGCAGTTTAGTATGTTTTTAATTTAATAATTCTATATTTTTGTGATAAAAAAAAAACTATATTCCTATTTTTCTTATCATTTATCTATTATCAAAACTTGTTTGTCATTCCGGCCAAGGCTTGAAAACGTTTTCATTTTAAAATATTATTTTTAATTTTGCGATATAACGTTTTTTGCTTTAAAATGTTGAAAAATGTACTAAAAAGTCAACAAATATAATAATATAAGTCATCAACATTCGAGTCCTAAAAATAATATAATTTGAAAAAACGTGTACAGAAGGATGGAAGCACTTTGCTCGTCGGGTGTTAGTAGGGGTAAAAGCATTTCACTTCAGACAGGATAAACTTGGTGAATGTATTGCATTTGAAAGCAATGATAAATCATTGTATTCGAAAAAAATGATTCTAAGCGCATCTATTAAATCCATACAATTATCATCAACTATTTGATTTAGTGTAAACTTATTAATTATGTTTAATATAAATGATATTTATTTACAATAGATAGGCGTAATATACTTAACTATTAACTGTTATACATTCAGTAAAATTTCGTGTCAAGATTTTATCTATGTTATTGTATTTAAAAAAAATTTCCTAATCATAAAAATACAGCAGAATCTCGTTTTCTTTTAGATTACGCTTCATGTCCTTAAGCCTGGATATTGCTTCCTTAATCCTATCGCATCTTGTAAGCAATTAAAGCCTATCCAAGTCTGTGAATCTTTCAAAAAGGAGGCTCTCCATTTTGGTCCGACGTGTGCTTTATACCTGGTCATAGCTAGATATTCCTTTCTGTGTTGTCCAGATGTCGAACTGTTTTTCAAGTCTTTTCCATTATCAGCGGTTCCTAACGGTTTCGTGCTCTTCGTCTTGGAGTTTTGCATTGCAGTAGCTTCAGTGGCATTCCTACTGCCACGCGCCGTTAAGACCGGATTAAAGTTTTACCCTCGACAGCAGTTATGTTACCGTTACCAAAACCGTTGTTGGTGACAGAGTCTTACTTCAGTACTCCTGCGCTTTTAGTGCCATATGGTAATGACGACTTCTGGAGCGAGCACTGTCTCCTGAATACCGTTCCCTGATGTCTGTTTCCTCCCAGTAGGAGGGCACTAGAAGGATTTATTCAGTGCCGGATCTAGAGGGGGGGGCGAACCGGGGGCACTTGCCTCGAGCGCCATTATGATGGGGCGCAAAATGTAAAAATATTCAAACTTTTCATCCCGTTTTTGATCCCATTGATCACTTAATTTTTAATAGGAATTTACGAATGACCCTTTTTTTTTACTTATTAAAATTTAAAAGGGGCGCTACAATTATTTTTTGCCCCGGGCGACAAATTCTCTAGATTCGGCACTGGATTTATTCTCTTTTCACGGTTTACCATGTATGGTTTTAAAGCAAGTCTAGCCACGTTTTATACTTGCCGTCGGGTTGCCGGCCCCGACAAATTAAAATTAGGACTGCCTTCAGATCTTCAGCCTGTCCAAAACTTGGGTTACCCTTGTGGCCTTGTGGTAGTTAAACTACCGTTGACATAGCCCTACAAACTGTTAAAGGACGCAATTTATAAATCTTGTAGAACACAGTTTGATAATTTCTCATCTTTAATTTTGTTTAGATGTGTTATTTGTTTTAATTTATCCAGAAAAACACAATCATGGAAATTCAATTGCGTGTTTATTACAAAATATAATAATTAGGTATTGAAATAGTGAACCATGCGAACAACACAGTAATGGCAGGTGTACACTCACACTACAACGATTTATATCTTACACAATAAAACAATACAAAGCCAAACAAATAGAACATTTTTTATGTAAAATTCATTAAAAAATATATGTAATGAATACCCTTAATTTGAAAATTAGTACCTATATTTACAATTTTCAAATTATACATAATATAACTAGGTAAAATTTGATACATATTTTTATCGGTATGAATCAAATTTATTACGTACCTAATTATAGTAATTTTTTTCCATATAAAAATTAATTTCATAATAGCTATAGTACCTACTTAATGACAATTGAATCTTATATGTACCTATGCTACAGAGGTAGATTTATGCACAGGTCACAATCTGTAATTAATTTACACTTTAGCCCAATTTACAATAATTAACAGAGTTAACGGAATTATTAAAAAAGTTTGGGTTTTCATGTTCATTATGACCGAGTTCAAAATGAAATGAACCATTTAAAGTAGTAATAATATAAGCATTTTATAATACGAGAATAGGTAATACCTACGTATAATATATTACATATATTTTACATTACTTTACCATTATAAAATAATTAAATTGGGTAACGAATTTAAATGCGATTAGGTATTACCTATTATGGTTATTATTTAATTTTTTTTTTTAATTTTATTGTCCCTCGTATCCAATGACGTCTTTAGACACAATTTAAATGCGCATAATATTGTTTATCAATTAGGTAGGTACCTATCAAGCGAATGTAAATAATTGTATAAATTATATAATTATATAAATAATATTATTGGCTATCTTTGGCATTCAACATATTTTATTGTTTTGTTTTTCTTAAAAAAAACTGTTGTTATTGTGTTTTTTTTATTGGAAATATATTTATATAGTCAATAGATAAGATTTATGTTTATATTATTGACGAAATTCGTAATCTACAATGTGTAGATAAATGCGCTTTTTTTTAATAAACTCCAAATCTATTCACCATATTTAAAGTGCTAAAATAAAAGTGAGTAATTGGTGAAAATTCTGAGTGTCCTTGTTATTAGATTACATTGTGAATCAACAAAATAACCATACGGAAATGGAATTTGTTTAAAAAAAAAAACGGGTTTGTCACAGGTAGTAATATTATTAATTATTTCACCGTTTTTGATGATTTTGTTTTGAGAAACATTTATTCAGAAATTAGCAATTAGTAATTACCGTTTTAAGTGATTTAAAGATATTTTAATAATATAAAATATATTAGATAAAAATATGTATAACTGTATATAGCATACACAATAAGTCTGCAGTTTATGCTTACTACATACATACTTATTATCTATTGTAATAAAACTACGATTATTCATTTACATATATAATCAACGGGCTTAAGCCCTTTAACAAAACATTACGATATATTAAACAGATTATTGACATTGAAATGAACAGAAAAATATATAATCATTGATTAATTAATTAATCAATAGTATAGTAGTGATATTACCAAACAAAAATTTCTGGAAAATTTAACAAATCGTTTAAAATATCATAAACAAACATTAGGTAGGTATATCCAATAGATCACGCCTGATGGAAAGAGATTCAACACCTATAGAATCCTGAACTAAATGGAATGAGCCACTAGAGATAGGACATTGGTTAATAGGCGATTCTTTTCAAAAATTTGTATTGAACATTATTAAGATCATATAATATATAAGTTGAATAATTATTAGGACAAATTAATGAACCAAATTCTAAATTTTATCTAACTATAGAATGATACAACTATTTTAAACACATAGGATTTCTAAAGTCCCGAGTATTTATATTTATAAAACCTAACATCTTATACGATTTATTGATAATCATTTTATGATTCTATAATCGAATAACATATTTCAAGAGGATAATTATGCAATAAAGGAATTTTACTACGTGAAAAAGTTATAATTTTACATTGATCATAATTTAAAGATAGATAGTTTTAGATTTTGAGCGTAGCTAGTGGTTTTACAATGATGTTCATTTATTTATTTATTTATTTTCTGTTAATACTTTTTCTACCAGAAGGAGTGCTCCGATCTTTACAAGCTTACCCAGTTTCCGGTAGAAAATTTGCATCTAGTTAGTACTTTTAAGAGGTCATTTTTTGATTTTCTTAATAGTTTTTTAATGCGTAAGGAAAAACTTCAAAAAATGACAAAAAAACGGCAAAAATATGATTTCATTAAATCCAGATTTTTTATTTCTTCGTAATTGTGAAAGTAATGACTTTAAAATCTTGAAAATTACATCTTGAATTTAGTAATATATTCACGATGATTAAAAAATACGTTACTCTAATTAATATCAAAAAATCTCAAAAATCCATAGTCACGATTATGTATATGTCATTCGTTTTAATAATTGATATTTAGGTTGTTCCAATGTTTTAGAATATATGTGCTCAGGGCTGGAATCTTTTGATTTTATCTGTACTGGTAAAGGTTTCTGTTTTTAGTGAAAAAATTTAACGGTTCTGATTCTGTACCGGTTATTTAAAATATGTGGTTCCGGTTCCGGTTTTCATCAGTTTCAATTAAAATATTAAATATCATATTTCAGCTAGCGTAAAACATTTAAAGGTCTATAATAAACATAAATATAATATAATGGTAGTAATAATAATAATTTAATAATAGTCGATGAGCATATTTACGTTTTTGGGAAGTATTTTAAAGATAAAAGTTGATGACTTTTTTTTTGCTTAGGTATTTGTGTTTTTTAAGGAAGCATTTTAAATTTTTTAAATTTAATTTCATGTTATTTTATATTTTTACCCGAGCGTCAAAATTTCTAGTTTTACATCTGGTTCTGTAGTACCTACCAATATGTAGGGACGGACTGAAAACATTGACCGCTTCCAAACGGTATAGGTAGGTATGCGATTAAATCAAAGTTCAATGCTATTATTAATGATAGTCGTGGGCTACATAAAAAAATAAATACACATAGGTACTACGAAAATACCGACTGGTATAGAATTGGTTGGATTGGTTAGAATTATTATAATAATTATAGATTGAATTACAAATGACAATAAAATCTTAAGATGACTAGCTATTATATAGATCATATTCTATATAGAAATTATATTTTGAAACCGATAGGATAGAACCTTTATTATTCATAGGTTTGGGTTCGGTTCCAGTTCTTTATTTAAAAGAAATATAGGTATCGGTCCAGTTCCGGTTCCAAAATTTTTTAACGGTTTTGGTTCTAGAACCAGTTTTTTTCTGTTCGGTTCCAGTCCCTGATATGTATACGTTTTCAAATCATAGACAGTTTTCATTAACAAGCATAAAATTTATTAAATTTGTTTTTCCACAGCCTGAACTACCTAAAACTAACGATATAAAAGTATTTCGGAAAAGTGCCCCGTGTCTAGATTTCACCATATCTGGTGTGTCAATATTATAAACAAGAAGTTTCTGTTCTTGTTCGATGAATTTCATTTTGATATAAATATCACGGTAATGTATTTCATCATACGTTGTCTCGCGTTCAAAGGAGAAGTACTAATAAAGGACCGGGTCTTATTAACTCTGTTATAAATAAATTGCCGATCGAACTTCATTTACCGGGCTACCAATACTGTGGACCGGGAACTAATTTGAAAAAAATGTTTACCTCGCGGTAATAAAGGTATAATATATTTATATTTTATTTTGATTTTTCTGTGTAAAAAATTTTGACTAGAAGGAGTGCTCTGATCTTTGCAAGCTTACCCGGTTTCCGGTAGCGAATTGCATTTAGTTAAGAGTACCTACATAATTAGTGCTTAACACATTTTGAAATACTTATTTCATTTCAAAAAAGGTTTCAGTTTTAAAATCATCCATTTCAAGTCTACGGCTAACATATAAATATATATTGTCAAAAACTGCACGATATGTACAAAAAAGTTTTAGCTTTGTCCTCGTCAAACCAAATATTTAAATTATCTATACATATATGTTTTAAGAACACTTAATAATAATATAAATTTATGATTTAGAACACTCCATTTCATACTACTTGTGACTTTTGGAGTTTGTATATTAACTATAGAAAATTTGTTCTAGATGGTACTTTTAACATTACATTTTTTCATTTTTACAGTACTTCCTTAAGATCGAAGATAAACTGCATTTTAAACGATGTATTATTACATACTCTGTATATACATACCTACATACAGTGTATAATGTATATACATATCTTTGCTGTGTATACAGCTACTCAGAGGTGGAACTAGTGGGACGGAGGGTAGACGGGGTTTGATCTACTGGAGTAAAATTTTTGGGTGGTGTTTTGAAAGTCTATAATACACATAAATGCCGGCGTATTAGTCGAAAAGCTTTTTTTTTGTGCTTATTTACGTATTTTATTTTTTCATTTGGCGTAATTTAAAAAAAAAATTTCCCTTGGTGTCAAAATTCCTAACCTGACTAATAATCAATTTAGCACTAAAACCGCTGGCAAGTAAAGCAATTTCAACATATTTAGAAAAATAGTCAGCAACTAATAAGTATGTTTTATTATCATAATAAAAGAAATTACTCCCAAGTTTTTGCCAAGGCAGATCTGGTATTGGGTAACTGATCATTGGTTCTCTGACATTATTTTTGCGATACTTAACACAAATTTCAGAGTTCTCCACAGTATTTTTAATGTCATTAGAATTATTAAGCTAAAAAATAATATTTTTTACTTCATTTCTGCACCTTTCTATACCCATATGTCCTTCATGAATTAAATTTAACATTTCAGATCTTAGAATTTGTGGAATAACACGGCAGTTACCCTTGAAAACTAAATCCTCATAATATGAATTTCATCCCTAAAAGTCCAGTATGATTTGAGACAATCTTCAAGTTAATTTCTATCAGTAGGCCATCCTACCAGGTATATGTCTAATATTTTACTAAGTGTTATATCATTAGATGTTGCTTTTCTAATTTTTTCTAATTGTGTTTTTTCAATCGCTAAATTGTGAGTAAATGCTTGTACATGTAAAATTAACTCTTCATCAATATTTTCTTTATTAACATCACTCAGTGGGGCTCTGGACAATGTATTAGCTAATACTTAGAGTTTCCCTGGGATATAATCAACAATTAAATCATAGGACTGTATTTTTAACATCATTCTTTGTAATCTGGTGGGGACTGAATGTAATGGTTTTTTGAAAAGTGAAACTAACGGTTTATGATCTGTTTAAACTTTAACAGTCTGTCCATATAAATATTGGTCAAACCTTTGGCAACCAAAGACTATAGCATAGAGCTCTTTTTCTATTTGTGCATAATTTTGTTGGGTTGTATTAAGAGATTGCGATGCATAAGCACAAGGCTTATCATTTTGCATTATGACAGCTCCTATTGCAAATTATGAAGCATCCACAGATAAAGTAATTGGTAATTATAGATTGAAGTATACTAAGACAGGCGATGTGTTAAACATTTGCTTAACTTTACTGAAAATAATTTCATAGTTTTCATCCCATAACCAAGCACAATCTTTTTTAAGCAGTAAACATAAAGTTGCTGTTTCATCAGCTAAATTAGGTATGTAGGAACTTAAATAGTTTAACATTCCTAAAAATCTTTGTAAATCTTTGACTGATTTAGGACTAAGCATATCAACAATTGCTTGAACTTTATCATTATCAGGTTTAACACCTTGACCATTAAAAATGTAACCCAGAATTTTGACCTCATTGACACCGAAATTACATTTATCTTTATTTAATTTTAAGTTAATTTGTCTTGCCCTATTAAATACTTTTTTGAGCCGAATATAATGTTCCTTTTGAGTAGAGCCAATAACACTTATATCATCAATATAGACTATCACACCATCTATGTGAGAAAATAGCTCTGACATAATTCTATGAAAGATTTTAGGTGCACAACTAAGACCATATGGTAATCTACAGAATTTATAACGACCAAAAGGTGTATTAAAAGTACATAAATTAGAACTTTCTTCATCTAAAGGAATCATCCAGAAACCAGAATTAGCATCTAATGTCGAAAAAACTTTTGCATTAGATAACTGTGTTTTAATTACCTCAAAAGTAGACAAAGGATAGTGTGACCTTTGAATAGCTTTGTTTAAATTTCTAGGATTCAGACAAATCCTAAGTTTCTTATTTTTCTTTACGACTAAAACGATTGAACTAACCCATGACGTAGGCGTTGTGACTTTTTCTATGACATTTGTCTTGCATATATTATTTAGTTCTTCACCAAGTTGATTATACAAAGCAAAAGGAATTTTTCTTGGAGTATCAATAATAGGTTAGACATTAGGGTTAATGTGAATATGACATTTAAAAGGAAGACAGCCTAAACCTTTAAAAATATCACTACATTTATTGACAAAAAGGTTTATCTATGTTTTCATTAACACAATTAATTCTTTTAATTAAATTAAATTTATTGCGATTAGGTAGACCTAAAATTGTAGTACACTCAAAATCAATTATATAAAATAATAAAAATTCAAGTTGATTTTTATAATAACATTGTAAATTGCAAGTACCGATTACAGGAATATTTTTAGAATGAATTAACATTAACTTAGTAGTTATTTTATTATTAATAATAGATTCTTTGATATTAAGTTTTAAAAAATTATTCCTTGACATTATATTTACTTGAACACCAGTATCTAGTTGACATTTTATTAAAACATTGTTAATTGACAAATCAACTAACCAAATTAAATTATTTTGATCATTATTAATAGTACCAACAAAATAACTATTTGTAGGCAACTCATTTGGTTCATTAACCCTGACAGACTTACAAAATTTTGCAAAATGGTTAAAACGTTGACAAATATTACATTGAACTCCTAAAGCTGGACATTTAAATTTATGTTTTTTACCACAACGTGTACAATTACTATTATTATTATTATAACTAGTACCTTTATTAGTGTTATTGTAGCGTGTAGATGACATTTCTCTTTTTTGACTAGTACTCCTTTGAGCTAACCGATTGTTGGATGAACCTTTTCTTGAATAACTTGAATAAGATTCCCTCCTTGACTGAACAGCTAATACATTTTCACATGGATTGATTATCTCAGTGCGCTGTTTCGATAGTTCCATTGATATACAAATTTGTAATGCTTTTTTAAGCGTGACTTCATCTTCTCATAATAAGTTCTGTTTTATATGCTGTCACTTATTATGAAGACCAAATATTAAAACGACTTTGACAAGACTTTCTTGAAGAGTAACAAATTCACAGGACATGCTTTTGTTTTTTAAATCAGCCACATATTTATTGATTGTTTCATCAGTTAACTGCAAGCGAGTAAAGAATTTGTGACGTTCTACAGTAACATTCTTTCTGAGAATGCAATAATTAGCAAAAAGCGTTATTATTTCTTCCAATTTGATTGTAGTAATATCCACATTAAATGAGTTGAAAATTTTAAGTGACTGTTTACCAATAAAGTGCAGAAAAATCGAGACTTTTCTGTATTCACTAAGTGCATCATAACCACTAGCAGTAAGGTAAATTAAAAATTCTTGAACCCATTCTTTCCAATTTAGAGAAAGATTACCCTCTAGTGAGAGTGGTGATATATTACCAGTTAATCCCGATACTGCGTTTGATGTGGCTACTTTTGGTGGCATCGTAAGTTTAAACTATTACACAAAAACGAAAAACGCGGACTTCGATTAATCACCTGACACCATGTTATATTATTCTTATGACTTATTAATATAATATTAAGATGGGTTTGGATGAATAATAAATGTAAACTTGACTTGACTAATATGAATACACGACATGAGTTTAGTATATTTGAACTATTTTTATACAATCCAGGTTATTTATGTATAAAAATGACAATAAATGTATGATAACACTGTCAGTGTTACCTATTACAACAGGTATGTTGTATATATTTACTAAAATAAAAGGATTACATTTACAAAGGTACATTTAGGCAAGGCTGGGCAAGTTAACGATATTTTTTAACTCGTTAAGTTAAGTTGATTGAATATAATATAAGCTAAGCTAAGTTAAAAGTTACTCATATATTTTTATTAACTTTTAAAGTTAAAAGTTAACATTGAAAAAAAAAGTAACTTATTAAGTTAAAAGTTAATCTGAAAAAAAAGTAACATGTTAAGTAATTTAATTAAAATTAACTTAACTTTTTAACTTAATTTTAACTTTTAACTCAATAATGCCCAGCCTTGCATTTAGGTTAGGTACCAACTTGTTTTTAAAGTTATTATTACTAGCTGTTATCAACTCATAATCATCTTAGAAATACGAAACAAAAAACGAAATATTAAATATGAAATATTATATAATGCACTACCACGAGCGTAACTATGACTTTAATTTGAGTTTCAAGTCGCAACTATTTTCAGTAAGGCACATGATTTAAAACAATTTTTATTGGGCATAAGGACTTAAAGACACCGCCCTCTAAGGACTCCTTGCATAGTTAAGTCTATGTGCGTCTTCATTATGCGTAGTTGTTTTTCGATATACTTATTTATTTTTTTAAATGCTTTTTAAAATATTAATTTTTCTTAACACCTCATATAGCATGTTTAAATGTTCATACCGAAAAATTACTTATTTTCTAACTAGAGATGTTAATGTTTTTATAATCAATATTTAGTGTCATTTTTCTGGGACATATTTTTTAATAGAACCATAGCTCAAAGTTTAGTGGCGCTCTTAGCAATGTTATAATTCTGTACCCGGTTTTTGTAGGTAACCTTTACTTTCGCTTATTTTCCGTTTTAAAATGGCTTAATTTAAGATCATTCGTAACAGCAAATATGCCAATAAAAAAATGGTCATTCGTATACATTTTACAACATTTAGATATTTATTAGATAGTCGGGCTATAACAGATAAAATGATAATTGGATATGAAAAATTAGGTACCTATGCTACAGCTACGTTCTTGGGTTTTGTGTACTTGGCAATCGCCCATGTCGCCAACTTCTAACTATAGCACTGTTGTTCAAGTTGATAAAAATGATTAATGCAAAAATAATAATAATTTTAAAATAACATATAATAAATAAATATAAAATCAATAACCCGCATGTCGTACCTACCTAATACTAACTGAAAAGTGACTACTTATAAATTATTATTAAATTAATTTATAAAAATTTTGAAAATTATTTTAGATTCTGAGCGCAGCGATAAACTTACTAGTTTTAATATGACGTGTATATTTTTTATGGCTATATACATTTTTTCGGATACAAAAAGCCTAAATTGGTTTCAGTTGGTACTTTAAATAATTAATTTTTAATTTTACAATTTTAAATATATGGAAATATTTTGCACACATAGGGGAAATAATAAAATAACAAATAAAATTGTCATGGTTACTTATTTATTAAATTTTTATATTTATATTTTTATTATATTAATCGAATTTTCGTCAGAATCGTCATTCGAATGCAATTATTTATCTTTGCTTACAAATTTAAAATAATAATAATAATACATTGTTCTATCCAAGGACTTAGGAGAGACGATGAGATAACCTCCTTGGTGTCTGGATGAATTTTTTTTTGACTTTGATTTTTCTTGAAATGTCCTTCAAATTTTCTTTTTATAATATTATATAACAACGTCGCATTTTTCTTTTTCTTTGCCAAAAAAGTTTCTTTTTCTATACATACATTTGTCACACAATGATCTATGCATATCACTTTTTTAGAGGAATATATTTGTTTTACATTATATTTTGTGTTTTATATTGTTATATATTTGTTATGTATGTATACATTTTTTTTTTCCGGGAAGTAGTAAAGTAAAAGTTTTCTGGTAGGTATAGAAGTTTTTGAAAGAAAATTTGTTCTTGTTGGTGTTTTATAGAAGTTATTATTTTGATTTTCTAAGTAGTTTACAAATGCGTAACGAAAAACTACCTTTTATGATGGAAATATTTTATAAAAGTTGTTATAAATTAAAAAATAACAAATGAACTAGTCATGGTTATCGGATATATGGGTGATATATTATTATATTTATAAATATCAAAAATGACAAAGAATTATTATAAATTGCAAAATTAACGTACCAGAAACTCGAGATTTACATCAAATATTTACTATAGCACTATGGTGATATAAATTTTTAAAATTCTTAAATATATAATTATTGTAGGTACGTATATCGCACCGAATTCCACTACAATAATGGTTACACCGAAAGGAATTATTTATCATAGTTTTCAAATTCAATGCATTCACCACAAGTATCGTATCAGACGAGTGAAATACATCTATCCACTACTGACCGGGGAGTAATTTTTTGTTTTTTTTTTTGATGGACATACATTTTTTTCTTAATTCTCTATACTATAGTATTATACAGGTACTTTAATATACCGTGCGTGTTAAAATTCCCGTTATGTGAGACTGATAATATCGATTAGATAATTATATATATATTTTATTTTATTTTTTTGGTTCAAACGAACCGTCCCCTGTTAGATTTTCATATTATGTTAATATGCAATAATAATATAACATTTACGAAATATTTAAGTCACGTGCAGTGATTGAATTTCTGTGAAGTCGGCATTCGTATTCGAACTTGACGTGTCGACGATGTCGCCACGCGTGATCAAATTCTGACGCTCCATGCGATTACATTGTAATATTATATAATATTATAACGTATATTATACACCAGTAAGTATATAGGTCTATCGATTTCCACTTTACTTTTCCATTTTTCATACCATAATTAATTTCGATTTTGGTAGCCGGTCTTTCATTATAATAATATATGCACAAAGGTTGTTATTATTATGATTTTCTAAAATATTTTTTTGACAGTTCACTATAAGTACTATAAATATGTTCCTATATGTTAGGTGATATAATGTAATAATAATAATAATAATAATAATAATAATAATACATCAAAAATTGTAAATGGATACGAATCTAAATCAATCGCACCACACGGACCAATATTATTTAAGAACGAGTAACACGCGATGTACTTGGTAGGTAATATACCTTAAACATCACGAAGATGTTTATAAACTATGGAAATTAATCAATAAAACTGAATTGTTATTTGAAAAAAAAAATCATTATAAAAAGAAACTACACGCTAGGTTTTTTTACTCTATAGGTACTTTAAAAAAAAAAAATCATGTCAAATAACAACAATTTATTAAATATTTATAATATTAATACGTATTAAAAGTAGGCCATTTAAAAAAAAAAAAGTCCCGTGTTTGTTGAAACGTTTTTCATCAGTACTATCTAATCGAAATATTTGTTTAAAAAAATATTTACGAAATACTGTTAAAACGGGTTCATAAAGTAATTTTAGAATTATAATACTTATTATAAAACCAAAAGAAACCAATATTTTTCGGTGAATATTATTTCGGTTCTTTTAAATTTACTAATTAAAAAAGTTATTGTTGTTTAAATAAAGTAAAAATTGAATATTTTAAAACTTCTATAATCATTTTTAAATTAGTAAATTAAAATACTACCCAAAATATTTTCTTCATTCAATTTTATTATTATTATGTGTTTTAACTTTAAAATTACTTTATTAAGAACGCGTTATTATATTTTTCCGTAAACGTGTATTTACCATTGAAAAACATTGGTGTACGCTACACTAAGTTTCTTTGAAAGACACAAGGAATATTTCGAATAGTCGGACTTCAATTTGGTTCTGATATTATTTTAAAATATAACGAAACAATCATATAGGTATAGCAATATACATTTTTTGAATTTCGAATCTACAGTAAAACGAAATTTTCATTTATGTGTACACAGTAAAATAAATAATTTAATATTTTCAAAAATGTTTTGTGTTTAAACTACTACGACAAGGTACTAATTTGCAGGTATATTTTTATTCGGATACGAAAAAGTGATAATATGTAGGTGGTACGATATTTGCGTCTTTATTAAATGTAATTTTTCATTTAATAATATGTACCTATACAACTTCGTATGAAACACTATATTATAATATATAGGAAATTTTAAATCATTATGTCTATTACGTGTATTCATAGTTAATAGAGTCTAGACTTGTATGCGTATTCGCATAACTTTATTTAGAGTATGCAGTTCAATAGGAGTAGGAAAAAAATTAATAATGGATATACGAGTATATGCATATTTTATAGAGATAACGATAAATTTGAAGAATTTTGCCTATTCAAGGTATTTCATAAAAAAATATTTTATGTTATTTTATGACTAGAATTTAATTTTTGTGTATAAAATAAAATTTATTATAACAAATACCAAAAAATATTTTTACAAGTTTATGATTTATAAATCACTATATTCACGGTATTTTTCTGATAGATGTTTTTATTGGTCATATTGGCTCTCAACAGTTATATTTCACTACCTAGGGATAATATATTATAAATGTAGTTTCTTAATTATTGTATTATAATATTGATTAATTAATGTCTAAGTCAATTATATTAAATTTACCATATTGAATTTTAAGCAAATTCTGTTAATCACTTGCTAATATTTAGCAATGAAATTGTGTGCAATACGCCCGCGCCAATACATGAAAATTAGTTTACTGAATAATAATATTATTTTATTGTTCTCCGTGTGATTTATATTTTTTGACTGAATAACGTTTTAAAAAGAAAGGGTACTTAAACTATATTAATATATAATATATTTAAATTAAAACTACTTTAATTGTCTAGTTATTGCTGATAACTAAAAAATGTAATTAATCGTTTAATTTAATTTGTTTATATTGTGATTTTTCTTGTAATATTCTGTAGTTTTATAATATCAAAATATCTATTTCATAAAAATATTCGTATTAGTAAAAAAAACAAAATATTTAATACATTATTTCATGACTTAAAAATTGTAATTTTTAATTTTTGAAATTTTTTCATTTGATATAAAAAAATTAGAAATACGAATAAATAAAAAAATATTTGAATATTAATAAATTGATTTACATATTATTTTGGATAAGATTATATTTTTTAAAAATTAAATTAAAAAAAAATTATTATATGGACATTTTATGATATTTTGATGCATAAATGTATATTTTTAAAGCTTTATAAGTTCATAAAAATCTGGACAATACTCATAAACCATACATTAACTCTTGAAAAATGTTCATTGCGAATTAGATATATACTGACATGTTTGAACAAACAATTTTTTTCTTACAAAATTACCTTTTTTAAAAAATATTAACTAGAAAAAATAATTTAAATAAATACATTTTTAAAATATTATAATGAAAAAGAATATTTTTTGTAATTTTTTTTTAAGTTAAAATCAATCAATAAATCGGTTCGAAGACCGACTTCTATGGAAACACCAATAAGTAAAAAGAAAACAAGAGGTCATATATTTTTTTCTTTTTTTTCCAACAAAAAACAATTTACTTAATTAATTCACAATAATTTCGATGAATTGCCGAATCGGAAACAAATTGAAGTACTATAGTGGCTATACATAAGCTTCATACAATTTGTGCGAAATACGCTGTGAATTTAAACCCTATAATGCGACATCAAGTTTATATATAATATTACTAGACTCAGAGACTTTTAAAAATTCCATATTTCTTCTGATAAATTTTAAAAAAAAATAGCAACTTAAAATATTAATAATCTCATTCATATAATAAAATATTAAGATTCGAAATCCAAAATTTATATTTGTATTTTTTTCTTACTTTACAGTTTATATTAATATATATTTACAGTACCTTTCATATCTATGCCAGAACATCGAGTATTGTTGTTATTGGGCGTTTTGTTATGTATATTAAAGAATCAGATGACATGAAAACCATTTTCAATTATTATGCATAAATAGGTATTAAATAACATCATTTTGTAAAGAAAATGGCTTAACATACTTTTTAGATTTTTAGCGGAATGAGGAATATATTAACTTTAGAATTATACATACATATATATATATATATACTTTTTCCAATAGTTATCTTAATAGGACGTCATACCCCCTGGTTTCTAGTGTAAAAACATGTGTACGTAGAATGACGATAATTAATTTGATATTGGTTTAAGAATAAAAACACCTTTTATATAATCAAAATTTGACAACATTTTAAAGGGAATGTCAATCCTTTATATTAAAGAATGCCTATGAAAAAAGTTACAGCCGTTAAAAAACTAAAAAAAAAAATAATTTTTGAATGTTAGATTGTATGCTAAATTATTATTTTATTGAAAAAAACCATATGATATTTACTTTAAAATTTTGTCAACTTTTGATTTTATTTCAAGTGTTATTTTGCTCTTAAGCCACTAAGAAACGAGTAATGGTAATTTTGCGTAGACACAATTTTTTTTAACAAATATTGCAATTACACAACAATAAAAAATGGCATCTATTGACACAAGGCTATTTTTAATTTAATTACAAAATATATTCAAATTGTAAGATTTTCTTTTTTCTTAGCAATTAACTATACAAAACCCGTTAAAAATTGGGTGTATGACATACTCTTTAGCGAAAAAAATTCCATCTTGATTTTTGTGCCGAACGAGAAATTGATATAAATTCATACACAAATGATTTAAATAATATATATGGTGACATCATAAAATTTAAAATGAATTTTTAATCGACATAGTAGTTGTGCATATAAATACACTACCGAACTCCGCTCAAAATCGTTTTTACAAATTTAATACATCCTGCACTACTGTAGTATTCAGTCGTATTGAGTCAGATGTATATTTTAGATCATAAATTAGCATATTGTATATTACGTTGTTTTATTTTTTTGGCCCTTCTCTAGTCTCTAAGCTTAACTAACTACATACAATATATAAATATATAGGTAAATATAATCAAATTTATTGTTGGATTATTTTAGCTATTATTATTTGAAAATGCTTTGTAATTTTCGGATATAGAACCCGTTATATATAATATATATATATATATATATTTATAGTTGCGCATATATACAATATACCTATATAGACATATATACATATAACATGTATATATATATATATATAGTGAATATAAAATCCCTTTATAAACGTAGATTGCGGACGGAATAATAATTGGAATTAACATATTTTAATTATGATCGGGCCGGCATGTAATAATAAGCTTGTTATCCTGGTGTACACACCGTCGGCTCTAAAAAAAAAAAAAAAATACAAAAAAAATAAACACAAAAAAATACGTCTAAAACTTACTGCGTGGGGTGTTATTATATATAATACAAACTGATGGGATTCCATATCATCGCCCGTGCATATTATATACGGTGTGTGTACACATCGGGCGTACAAGCCCGTGTATGCGTATGTAAGTAGACGTTATGGATATTTTTTTAAGAGTATTTTTTCGAAATTTTTAAATTAAAAAAAAATCAACTATATAATACATATATTGTATAACGTTATTTTATAATATATGTATATACGTCGATAGAAATACCCGACTATACTATACTATACATTTTGTATACAGCCTCCTCCCATATACCGGCGGCGGCATAATTCCATTTATTATTGAGCCTGTAAACGTGAAAAAAAATAAAACACATGGTAACGTCACGAATCACGAATAATACCCGCACGCACCCCCACAACGATGCGCCGGTAGCCCCTGGGCAAACGGGGTGCCAACAATGAACGTGGCTCGAAATATTTTACTCCCAAAACATTATAACAATATAGGTAATAGTTTGAATCCGAATGATAGGTGGGTACGATTGCGGACGACAAAAAATTTACATTCCATCCGCACGCCGTATTACACGATTCCGGGCAAATTCTTCGCTCGATCGGCCCAAAAAATTACCACCAATTAAAATACAATCGAAGGGTTAACGAACATTTTTCGACATTTCCAGGTTCCGAAAATTAGGAAATAAATATTGAAAATGTTTAATCTTTATAGAATCTCAAGCTAAGAAAATGAAATATTACACTACAATAAAATACAGGTACATATATAGGTATCATATAGAGGTTCTTGGGTCCTTTTATAGATATAAAATTCGTACCTACATGTTTTTACATCAGACTTAAATTTAATTTTTTTTTTTAAATAAACTGGTCTATAACCCATAAGGATCACGGAAGACGTTTTTAAAATATTTCTTCATTTTAGTGTTAACAAATTATTTTAATACGTTTTTTAAATAAAACATTTCTGAAACCTTTATTAAAAGTTCTTACCTTTGTGAATAGTTATTGTCGTATAGAAAAAAAGCATACAAAATAATAAAAAATTATATCACTGACAATGTATATAATAATTATTATTGCAGGATATTAACACCTTTATGCCGTCTCTGTAAATAATTGTAAAATCGTTCTATTATTTTAATACAAGATATATTATACTACCAATTCTTTAGTCTACGTAATAAAAGCATGTTTTGAAAAAATTTGAGTTAACACCTTCATATTCCCCTTGAATTGTATGGGTTTTAAACCCCGTCACATCATGATATATCTACACCATTTAGTGTTGTGGACGTACTATAGTGCCATCACTAAAAATATATCGTTATAAAGCAAGGCATCAACTTAGCGATGGTTCCATTATAACGAGAAATGATATATTAATATCGTTTTGACGTTAATTTACCCGATTATGAGAATCATTATACATTTGTATTCAATGTATGTCGTCCTGAAACGTTGAAACTGATATCGATAGCGTGTTATCAATTATGAAACATTATTGTTTTATTTTTCAATTAACATTTTGTTTTTACACTCATACACATTAAATGGGTAACTAATAATAATCAGCTAGTTTCGTAGGAATGTTTTTTTTTTTGTAAAAATGTACCATTAGACAGTAAGTACAATATTTTGCAAACCATTGGCAAACGATATTTAAAAGTTGAATAAACAAGTTCAATTGAACCGGTGAAATTTAGGGCTGAATGGGTCTTGTATATTATAATACATATAATAAACATATTTTAACTTTTTTCTAGGGTAGGGGGGGTCCAAAACATATTTAAAACCAATAATAATTTATATAACAATCATATATTTTATCTTTATTCTTATTTTATCTTTTTCTAACTTTAGGGACAAAATCGCCTAGTTGACAGACAAAGGACTGTTGGTATATGGGAAGGGGGATTCTGTGGTTCGTGAACTATTATTATAAATAATACTTATGCAAAGTATTTTATTTGAATTTTGAACTTTTCGAAATTTTTAGCATTAAATGCACTTTTTTTAATATTTTTAGAATATGTCTGTACAATATTTTGCATTACATAGAATAAATGTGATCATTAAGCATAAATAAAAACGAGTGACAAAATAATTTTTTTAACAGTAATATAAAAATACCTGACAGTACCTAAATGATGATTTTTATATTTGAGTTATTTTAAGATATCTATTTGAAAAATAATGTTTTTGTTTAATATTAAGGCATAAGTTTACCTGACGAAAAAATCAACAAGTTGTAAAATATAATATTAAAACATTAATTTGGTATACATTTAAGTTTTAATTGATATATTTTCTTTAAATTGTATAGTTTATTATTTCTTTATTTGGTAATAATTAAAATCACCCAAGAACCATGTTCTAGTAATAATAATATAGTATATCTAATTTTGATTACCTATACCAAAAAACTCCATGCACATTTGTAAAATCATTTTAAATAGTAAATTAATTAATTAGAAACTTGAATATTTGTTTAAAACATTTTTAATACAAAAAATATATATAGGTATATATATTTTAATCATTATTAAAATCTTTTTATTTTTATTTTTTTGAAGCTTGATTAAAATACATCATACTCTGTGAAACATTCAAGTATTTAAAACCAATATTTTCGGATTAATGAGAAAATAACCATGATTTTTTATTTTTTGTCATTTTTTAATAGTCTTTTTGATATATTTTTAAAAATATCGACAAATTACCTCTTTATAATATTTTCTGATATAATTTTGTGCCAAAAATTGGTATGCGTGAAGAAATTAGATTATGAAGTTATTATGAAGTCTAGATAAGATAAAGATATATTTATCTATGTATAAGTATTACGTTTCAATATTTCAAATCCAAAATACATTTGTTTAAGATATAACATTTAAGATACTATAGTATGTTTTTTTATGGTTCTACCTGCTCCAAAAATATGACTATAAAATGTTTAAATGTAGATTCATTTATAAAACGTCAAATATAAATTTATATTTTTATTTATTTTCAAATGAAAAAAATACAATATAATATTGATTTTATATACATTTATAAACTATACTGCATTTAAAACTGTATTATACATATTATTATTTTCATTTTTATTACCTCCTGTTATTTGTAGAATTTCTTTTATAATATTCCCTATATACCTACATTAAATATGTAGTTCATTCATTTCGATCAAATCAACGCATTTTTCGAAAAGAAACCATTTAATAAACTATTGATTGGCACCTCAATAAATTCTGAACGTGTACAGGTACTTTACAATCGCGTATTAATTTAATAATACGTTTTGAAGTTAGCCGACAACTGACAAAAGTATTTTGTATCATTCTTTAATACTCAACAGGTAGGTACACAATAGTCTATGCCTATCGTAATTCCGAGCTTCGAGTAAACAGTGGTTATTTATTTATAATTTTGGCATACTCACGTGGTATTATAATTACTTGGTGCATATAGTATACCGTACACCATACATATAATGATACTAAAAAATTAAAAAAATTAAATATTTATAACATCGATAGGTATGTTAGGTATACATAAATCATAAAACTAATAATTTTTATTAAAAATATTATTTTTAATTTCTCCATAGGTAGGTATATAATTAGAATTGTTGAAAACTCAGGATAATTATTTTTATAAAAAAAAAAACTATATAATTTTGTATTTTTTCGTCTTACAGCTAAACTAGGAGAGTAAGTAATATTATAATAGTAATGCAGTTATCGGTTATTTTCTATATAAGATACACTAACCATAAAATATATAAGTACTATATAATATGTGTTTTAAGGCACTATTTTCAAGAAAGCGTCCTTTGGGATTTTTCTATAATTTATCAGTCTACCTCGTTTGCTGAGTGTTTCAAACCACTGAACCCTATTCCGAAATGGATATAACCATAGCACAAAAAGACGGCTATTAATTAGGTTTCTAAATTACCAACTAATTATTTTTGAAAAAATAACCCAAGTTACCATAAATACCACATAAAAAAAAGATAAATCCATTGATACTATTACTCTTAATATAGTAATTTACTGCAATATACTACATACCTAATAATATTGTAACTACGATGAAATTCAGCTCCAAAACTCTTTATAATTGTGTAATACATTTTCGAGTTTTATTTTCGGTTTGCCATTGGTTATCACTAGGGAACGGACTTATATACACGAATGACCCTCGAAATATTCGTTTAAAAATACAATAATATGCTACAATATATGCATTTTAAATTTATAAAAATGCATTAAATAAGACAAGTTAAAAAGTTAAAAATATATAAAATGTGCAAAATGTAATTGGCGCTATTTCAATAAGAATTAAATAAATCATGCACATTTCCTATCAGATTTCATATAGTTTATTCTAATAAATATACGCATTTACATATAAATTCGTTCACTAGTTATCACTTATGAGCCAATTATTCGAAATATAATTAATAATATTAATAAAAGTATTGATAATGGACACTGCGGTAGAGCTAATGGATAGCTGATACACATTCGTCTATACGTAGTATTATATATGTGAATTCCGCCAGTGACGTCAATAAACATTAAGCGTCTATACTATTAAAACAGACCAATATATTATTTGATTTTTTTTTCCTCTACGTTTCACATTGGAGAGTGCAGACCAGATAACAAATTGCCAGTAATAATATTATTGTATACGTCTATTTAGTCGACTCGGTTGCCACCGGTTATGTACGTCTATACCGCTTATACCAATGCCACATAGATAAAAACAATAAGGACATATACATACAATAAGGACATCAATTTGTAATCCTTTAATTGACTTTATTTGTCGGGTCTTATTGTTATCTATATCGATGAATAATATCCGGTTATATACCCTACGATATAATACATTATATGTATTATTATTTGCTACTAACCTATATCGTGTTCAGTAAAACCATTAATATCTAAACACGAGTATTTCGGTTTTTTTTTTTTTTTTTTGCAGAAAATAGGTTTGCTAATTGAGCGAAGCTTTTAAGCCTCATTTTAAATATTACTTGAATATTTATCAACAATGGTGCTTAAAATGCTCAAAATATTACTCAAATGCACTAATTTCCGAAAACTCGAAAACTTCAACTATCAACATACACATTGACAACATTAGGTAATTTTTTGGGAGAACGGGAACAATATTTTAAAAATATGAGGTATATTATCAGATAAATCGGATAAACACGGTATAATATCGTCAACTATATAACCATTATATTTTTTAAGCTAGTATACTAGATGATATAAATGTGGCACGGTGAAAATATTTTGTCGCCTAATAGACTATATTTTCAAAGACTGGGTGACATAAATGTTTAGTTATAAATAAACAAATGTGAAATTAATGATTATGGATATAAATGTGGAACTGAACAGATACAAAAACATTTTTTTAATAATCGACTTGCTAAAGATCAGTAATTAAGTATTATTATAACTAGGTACTTCAATTTAAAACCTTATTAAATATACATAAAACTAATTACGCAATTCTATCTGTAAGAGGGTGTCAAGATGACGTAGAAAGTATTTTCTTAAATTAAAATATGGCAAAGTTTTGTAATGGAGTTATTATAGTATACTACAGGTAAACTTTCCGTATCATTATAACGATACAATAATATCAAGAAACTTACAAAAATCGTTTATTCATTGAACAATTTTTGAAAATAATATACCTATGCCATTTGAACATAAATATATTATTATCACTTATTGATCATTTAAATAAAACTTAAATGTTAAATCAAGTTTTATTTTTGGTTAATTTATGATTTATACAAATATTAAAGATTTTTATTTTTAAAGAATGATAAAGAAAAGGATTTCAATTTAAACAAAAATAAAATATATCATTTACAGGTAAACAAAAAAGTAAAATAAAATCTGTTTTATAATTAATAAATGAATATTATTTTTATTTTCATAAGTTGACTATGTTGACCCATATAATTGTAGGTACCTATACTACGTAATATTTTAAAGAGTGTTTTAATAAATATAATTTAAATATATTAATTTGATACATTATATTTCCCCAACTGTTACCATTTATACGTGTTTTTAAAACTTTTTTTCTAAGATTATAACGTCACGTGTCACGTTCACTGTTGAACTGTATGCTAATTAGGCGTGTCGTGTTGACGTGTGTAAAAAAATGTTAATATTATAATTTAAATTATAATCTTATATAGTAAAATACGAGTATATTTTTGAACTTTTATTTTAGAAATTAGTTTACTTCATTCGTGTCGTTAGCTTAATAAATATATTCCATTCGTCCTTATTATCACTCTCCCTCCCTGTACCCCTTAATAAATAATTCAATTTTTATATATGTATTTACCGTACTCATAGTTATAAAAAAATCACGTCTTTTTTTAAAGAAATAAAACGTTCAAAAAGTCTAAAACGTTTAAATTGGCATTATAAACTTTTTATTTTTATTTTTTGTTTTATATTATGTTTTTATTTTTTTTTTTAAATATAAATTCTTTGATTGTAAATTCCGATAATCAAAAATTGATGAACCATATATCACAAGAACATAAGCCAAAGAAAAAAAATCCACGGAAATAACTTAGCGATAAAGGACCAAATTTAAAAATGCATTTCGAAAAAAGCTCAAATTAAATTTATAGCCTATAATAATATTTTCATAAATGTTAAACTTTATTAATGAACAATAAAATATGAAGTTTATTAATATATATTCAACATTAAAATTTTTTTTATAATTTAAACATTACATAGCTTTTGGTTTTGGTAAAAAAGTATTATTGATGTTTTCAATGTTTGATTTGGTTATTATTTATTATCGCGATTATTATAAAAAAAATATAGCAAATTATTCTAATTAATTAAAAAGGTATAATGTTCAGCCCTCCTCCTAAATAAAATTCTGGCTACGCCACTGATTTCCCATAAAACTTCTAAGATAGAATCATAAAATGATTACCAAATTAATGAACAATGATAGCATTAGATTAAGATTACCATATTTTACTTTGAAAATACCGGGACAAAAAATAAATTATACTATTGTTTTAAGTAAAAGTTCCACCATCCAAATACTTAAGAAATTTTTCTTGATTTACTGTATATAAAATGTTATATTATTTATGTTAAAAACTTTTCTACCTGGAGACTTGATCTAATCAGATACGTGAACCTATTTTCCGATCATCATTATCAAAATTATAAATATTTCAATATTTATAATATTTTTTAATGATCAGGAAAGTTCTTTAAAGAGTTATTTTTTTAATTGATAACTTATTTATTTTTATCTTTTTAAAAAAAAAACAAGTTTCAAAAATTTGATATAGTTGTCAAAACTTAGTTTGATTATTATTTTGATATTATTACTAACTACTGTAAATATGTCAAATATCATCCATAACTTCCAAACTATCCATTCTATAATACCCTCAATATTCATCAATGAGAACCCGTGTCATACTGCTGTATTTGAGTCAGGCTGAGTAAAATAAAATTTAACGTCCATCTATATTACTTTTATATCTATTTCATTAAAATGTATAAAAGTTAATAAGTGATAACCAATGTAACCAATGATCTTCGAAAGTAATGTTTTTGGGTCTGAAATTGTATTGAAAAAAATTTGTTGTCGATAATTATTAACATTATAAATTTAATTTATAAAATTAATATTTTATTAGATTTTTTTTCATATAATAAATAATAAAATAATAACTTCATATTTTTGAGAAAGTGTGTAATAATATCTATGGATATGTGAAAATAGATTTACAATTCTATCAATTATAGAATTTTCAAACATGTTTTTTATTAGTAAAAATTGAAAAATGTTAATATTGAATTCCGGGACAATTCGCCGTCCCGAAAGGTTTTTTCGGGACACCGGGACGCAATGCTGAAAACCGTTAGTGTCCCGGCTAAGCCATGACATATGGCAATCCTACATTAGGCACTAAATATTTTGTGTAGATACTCACTATATTGTGTAAGACCAATTATTTTATATTGTATGTATATTTTTTTAATTAAAAAATTACTAAAAAATTTGTTTTAAACTAATGAGTTTTAGATTCAATATTGACTTGTAGCTCGTGTAAGTCTGCTGACCGTTTTAACATCGAACTGTCCGATGTCGTTTTGACAATCAAATAATATAGTGATATTATATAAACTCGGAGTTGGGTCACATTCAACCGGAGAGTTAAGTACAACCGTATGTATAATATATTATGTAATAATTGTTGAACTGTCAAAACGGAAAGGTCTGTCAAAATTTTTCCGTGAATAAAATAATCTTTTGTTGCAAAAATTATATTTATAAACAAAATGTATTCAATACGAGAGTTTTTCGAAAATTTATTATTATATTATATTATATATGGCGAAGTTTGTCCGAAAAGCTAAGGCGATTTGAACCATTCGAATTTACCGGGGTGGAATTAAACCGACTTACGCTAAAATTGTTATTCGATTTTTATCGATTAAGGGGCTTTCAAGTATTACATAACCGTCTAGGGGAAGGGGATCTGTCGCATGTTTACATTTGCTGACAAGGGGGATAGGGGGTAAACACTGACCTATACACGTACCCACCTATCCATTCACTGAAAAACCATTTGACCAAATTAATGTCCCGATATTCGATAACGTATAAGTAAGGTTGACTGAAGCCGCCTCTATCCAAAAGTAAGATACGATGAGGTTATTTTACAATAATTGTATAGTTTTCCGTTATATTTCATATTGTAATGAAATTTATAATAGTATTTTAGATTTTTAAACATAAGTTTAGACATCTTATATCCCGGTTGTGTCCATCCGTCCGTCCATCGGATAAGATGTAATTAAAATGGAATTTTAAAAGTTCACGTTATCCATAAAGTTAGTAAAAAAAAATGTCGAACATTTAGTACGTTTGATCGAAATAGTACGTTTTATAAATTTATAAATACAATAGAGATATTTAAAAAATGATGTCAAATGCCCAGAGTACCTATAATGTAAAAGTGTGGAATGTTGATTATATATGTATAAATATCTACTACAAACAATGTAGGTACCTATATTTCAATGTTTTTTTTTTTTTTTTTAATTAAAAATATATAGTTTATCCAATTTTTATTAATATAATCGTATGTATGTGTATCATGTGTTTTGCACACATACAGAAAATAAAACCATTATTGATTAGAGTAACGTATTTAACGTAAATAATAACTAATGCAGACCATCGACAGTATAATAAAGTATTAATATACTATTTTATAATTATTATTTTTATTATTAATAATAATTTATTCCAATTAATAAACACGGATAGAAGCCCAATAGTACAGATTGAGTAGTTTAGATATTGAACGATATACCAATAATTCGTGATAATAATATCTTTAAAGCTTTAACAGTTTTTATTTTTTTTTTTTACATACGTAAAACAAGGTAAAAGTCGGATCGCGACGATAAGATCGAGTACTCAAATAATAATTGTCGTACACCGCATATACGCATTCCACTAATAAACATAATGAATTATTGACCGGTGGTCGGGGCACGGTGGCCCGGCGAGTGCCGCGAAGGAAACGTTACCGCTACGGGCGTCCGCGAAAAGTCGGATGTAATATTCATTTTTCCGGCGGCAAAATGAAATAATAACTGGCGGAGAAAGAAAAAAAAACGAAAGGGAAAAGAGTTAATCTCCTCTAAAACAAAGAATGGAAAAAAAAAAAAAACACGAAATTTATCCGACTTGAAAAACATTAACGTTTCGAACGCCGCACCGTCGTCACGCTTCGTTCTACGGCAACAGTAGTACACACACACATACACACACACACACACACACACACACACACACATATATATATATATATGTATAGTAGTCGCGCAAGGGCGAATAGCGTCTATAAATCTCACTAAACACGACAATAATAACGTGGAAAAAAAAAACCCCACAGGATAAAACCAAAAAACGAGAAAATCTAAAATATAAAATAAAACCGAAAATAAAAGATAACATTACGACGGTATAACGGTGAAATGTCGTCGTTTTGCTCCGAGTCCAATAAAGTGTCTGCGTGTATTTATACCTATATGTGTGTAGTATGTGTGCATGTGTGTGTGTGTGTAGAAAACAATGAGAAAACTCTCTGTCCGCGCCCCACGCCTCCCCGCGGTGACACTTGGCTTTTCGGCCCGACAGATAGAAGGGTCGCGCGCCTCAACCGATTTTCCGGCCAAACTTTCGGCGTCGTGGCGTTAATTTATTCGGTGCAAATTCACTGTTTACTAACCCATAATATATATATACACAAACGATAAAAACAAGGGTGTCCGCAGACATTTATCGATAAAGGGGCGACCAATTCTTCAATCGTGTGTGTTCATAAAATATAGCGTCGAGAATACTAGAATTTTCAATTTTCATTTTTTTTTTTTTTTTTTTAATTTGGTATCGAAAAACCTTTGTTCATCGAACGCAATATTCGCAGTAAATCTATGTCAAGGTCACATTATGTTATAGATTACCCGCCTACTAAAACGAGTACATATCTATTCCGTAAAAATCCCCAGATATTTACAACATTTATATTCGAAATCATGAAGAAATAAATATTATAATCGAATTTCGATAAACGTGTGATTGTCGGTATTTTTTTGTTCTTATACGTTAAAAAAACGACTTGAATAATCGAAAATCCGCCTCATTAAAAGTATAATTAACCAGATATAATTTACATAAGAAAAGTGTCGATATAATATGGAATTCTGATACTAGATAAATTTTCTTGGTTAAAAAGTGGTTTAATAAAATATAAAAAAGCCTACAGGTTACAGATACAAACATAAGTATTATACATTCCTCGCTTTACCCAGATAATAATACATATATATTATGTATATTACTCAGGGCCGGCGCAAAGAAATATTAGGGGGAGGGGGTGTAATTGGTAAAAACGCCGACTACAAAATACTAAAATACTGTTTCAAATCATGTAAATAACCAAAAAAAAAAAGGTCATCAACTTTTTTCCATTTTTGCCGACTATATTCCACATAATTTGTAGTTTGCCGACTCCTGACTAAATTATTCCTTTCAAACAAGCAATAAATAAAAAAAAAGGTTATCAACTCTTTTTTTCCAATTTCGCAGACTGCATTCCTAAATTTCCGACTAATTATTCCTTTATTTATCACAAAACGTGTAAATAAGGAAAAAAAAAAGATCATCAAATATATATCATTTATGTACTTGTATATCAATATCAATATAAAGAGATCTCTCACTTTACTCAGAATCTAAAATGTAAATAATATAGCATAGATTATTCATAATATTATTTTTTACCTTTGAAATTACTCGTTATTATACCTCTCGGGTATATAACTTTACCAACATTAGATACCCTTGGTATTACAACATAAGTTAGGTTAGGTTGGGTTAAATTTGATTGACAACATTATAGCGGAAATGGAGAGAGCGAGAGAGAACGGCCGCTGATTCTGGTAGGAAATCAGCTACGCCAGGTTAGGAATAGTCATCAAAGCTGACAGGTTGCGTGCACCGGGCCGAGAAATCGGAACATGTTTAAATAACTAGGTATAACAACAACTTTATGATACGCAGGTATAATTTTTTCTTCCATGGAATTGGTGTCCGGTGCCAGGCGCGAAATTTGAAAACATGATATGCTCCAATAATGATAATTGCACTGCTCCATCCCCCCCACTCTGATTGAAAATCTAAATAATGTATGTACGAATGTACGATGCCGCGAAAAATAATTAACCGTGGTAAGAACGAGCACCAGTTTCATGGAAAAAAATGACATTATTGTTTTCTCCATAGATGCGCACATTGAGTGGCAATTTGGTCAATATGTTGTTTTACCTAGTTATTTAGCAATGACTGGAAGAAGAAGATAGTAGGCTGGCGGGTTCTGCAGAACCGGGCTGAAAAGACAGGAGACCCATGCTGGAATGCACGAATGATATTATTTCGCGAAAATGTTCGAATAATTCATTGTTATTATTGTTATTATTATGTATTCTTTATTAATGTATTTACGAATGGTTTTCCAATAATAATAATAAATGGAGTCTTGGCAGTACTGTAAGAGTGGGGGGGGGGCGAATTTTTATGAACTTAATTTAAGTACTTTAAAAGAATGACAGTTTTAATTTTACTTATATTTTTTCACTTACCAAGACTATATTTAAGTATGTAAATAGTGAAATATAGAGGTTAATAGGTCAGTGGTTCGCATACTTTTGAAAATTTACGAAATACCTTTTTTTTGATTATTTAATGTTTTTTTTTTTTTTTTTTAAATGAAGTTTTAGGAAATTTTTCTTTAAGGTGGGTGGGTGTATTATTTTGGATAGTTAAATCGGTTGACAAAATAAATTTCGACACCACTGCCTACAAAAGTACTTAAATGTAGGCTATCTTTTAATCTACCAATAATTAATTATAGTTTAGTATGTATTCTACAGATATAATTAAATTATATAAATATAAAATATATATCTCTCTGTTTATATAAAATAACTTATCCTGACGGAATCATCATCGTTTTTCAACGGGTTGAAATGGGCAAAAAATAGGCATTTTAAGTATAAATTGTTATTGTAATTAGTTTATTCGAGATCCCCGGGTAACGATTTCAATTGTATTTAGTTTACATAGTTTATTATTATTTATTATTATTAGTTAAATGTTAATTAATTTTGATTGCAAATCGTTGAGTTGGATGTAATAATCTCTAGTTGCCGTCTGGTAATGAGATTTAGTGTAGCGTTAAAAATATTTTAAAATTATGTCGATTGAAGAGATTATATTGTAAAAAATTGAATATAGATATATTTTTTTTTCACCGAGCCCAAGCAAAAAATCCTGTTTTTAAATCCAAGAAAAAAGTTTCTATATTCTTTTCATATGTATTTCTAAAAAACAAATCTAGAGGTCCTGTTATTTCTTTACGTTTCATTTTAAAATAATAAATTTGCTTATTTTGCAAAATAAACGAAATGTGAGAGATACTTATAGTAAATATCAATAATTAATAAATTTACTATGCAAATACCACAAAGGCGCAAAATATCTGTCAATTAAAATCAGCGAACCGGGAGATAGGAACTACAGAATATTATGGGGCCGTCGATAATGCAACGCTGTGGATACGTGTTGCCATCTAAATGATAAAATATGTTCTAAAATGCATTGTATTTTCAAGCGATAGCGTTTTAAAAGTCAGCCCATTGAATACCTACGTTTATCCTTCGACATATGTTTATAATCACTGATAACCACGTTTATATTTACAATTGTGCTGATAACTGACACAAATAAATAAAGGTGTTCTGAAATAATGTGATTTTTACCAATCTGTGTTATAGCAAACTGTATTTCCATCAGAAATTGCAGCGTTGGATTACCGAAGGCGCAATTATTTTAGTTTGAGGTCGGTGCGAGTATACGATGATAAGAAAAGATAACAACTTGATGAGAAAATATGACGGCGGTGGCTCAGCGAAGACCGACCACAACCCGCACGCTCCTAAGGTCCTGATTTTGTGTTTTCATTCGTTCGTATCGGGAAAACAGCACGTAAAAACGGTCGTAGGATAAACGGTCAATACGGACGGTCAGGGCGGTCATTGGGGAGAAAAACATTCATTGACGTTTTATTAAAATTGATGTATTTTACCAAATTTTTGGTGACATTTTGTAAATGCAGTAATACAAAAAAGCACGACCTAAGAGAGGGCGATAGCCCTGTCACTACCCCCCCCCCTCAAATCCGCCATTCACCGTGGTAATATAAAATGTGTAAGTTTTATGTTTCCAAGGAATATGAAATAAAGAAACAATGAATCCATGAAAACCATTATTATTTACATTGTTTTTTTAAATACCGTTGAATTTTAAGAACAAAAATTCAAGATTTTGTTTTAAACTAAAAACTGTGTTGAAAAGTTGATTTGTTAAATGAGTAGTTTGTTAAAACACTTAAAACGATAACATTTTTTTAAAATTTCAATTAAAATCTGTTTGTTTTTAATTAATAGACATAGTTTTGTCAATACTAACCAAGATGTTTCTTTGAGTATATTGATAATAGAAATTGGAAAATAGATCGTTAAAATATGCGTGAAAAGAATAGGATACAATAAATTTTAGTTTTCGTATACCTGTAACGGTCACCGTTTAACTAGGGCGTAGTGCTGCGTGTTTTAATTCCGAAATGAAATGATTGATTGAGTTTCAAAAGTTAAATTAAAAACAAAAAACTCAGACTATTAAACGTATAAATCTGCCAAATAATAAAAATAAAATAAAAATTAAAACATACTCGTCTAAAGTTTATTTTGTAATATTATTAATTGTTATTACATTATACGTCGGGTTTAGCAGACTTGAGCAATATTTGGAATACTATATTCTGAAAACTTTATAAAAGCGTTTTATTTCTTGACAAAAAAAAATGAAAAATTTAAGGTTTCAATAATATTTTGAAAAGACAATTTTTAGTACCTACGTTTCCGTCAGAATTCTATAGTTGAAATTTTTCGCTAAAAATAATGTAATGATTACTTAATATTTTAATTATTGATATTTACTACAAAATATATTTGAAATATTCTAAAAGTATTTGCAGGAAATATTTTGAAATATTCGGAATAATATGTATTCGAAATACTTTTAAAAAGTATTTTACTCGAGTGTGGTATTCACACATTGATGTACGATATAATTGTACAATTTCGACTTTATAGCTATTTCGTCCTGTGCCACCCTTATGAGAGAGACGGGAGCAATCGACCGCAAATAATTTTTTTTTTTTTTTTTTGTTATGGCATATAAATAAACGTCGTTTAGTACGTATTGGACCGCGCACGGATTTTATACGGCCCCGACGATTTTTCATTTTCTAGTCAAAATATAATAGTATAGAAGAAGTAACCGACCGAAACATTATTATAAAAGTATAATATATATATATTATGGACGTCAAAATACCAGCCGTATTTGGCAACAATCCGACGGGTTCCTTTGAAAAGAAAAACATCGCGACGATCTGTCATCCGAATTTTATTGTATTTCATTTTGATTCAATAAAATAAATATTATATATAAATAATTATTTATACGTATTATTATAATATATTCTGCAATTGGTGGCTGGACTGTCAGGATTTTCGTGACAGAGTTATCTCCATTCGGTGGGCAAAGTGATTTTTGTAGGACAAAAAAAAAATGGTTAAAATAAATATACACCTTTAATAAAAAAAGAAATATACCTAATATAATATACATATTATTATTTTTTATTTTATTTTTTTTTTATAATTTTGCAATAATATTATATAAAATAAGATGAGCCGAGAATATTTTGAAAATAGTAATAACTATAGTTTCAACGGTAGTCATCATCAAGTTACAAATGAGTAATACAAAAATAAAAGGAATACAAATAAATTTGAAAGGAAATAAACATAATATATAGAATATACTAATAATAAGAAACAAATTTCCAAACAATTGCTAGTAACATTATAGATATATTTAAACAATTGTTATAAACGATTTCGTTGTTTTTTATTTTTCAAAGAACTTAACCTGATGACGAATTAGAGTCGAAACTATAGTTGTTATTTATAATCCGTTTTTTAAATACTCTCGACACATATTTTTTTTAAATTTGTTTTTTCATAATAGATACATATTAATTTTATATGAGTAATAAAATATTATACATATATATAATGTAGTATATACACTTTATATAAGTAATAACTTAGGTATATATATATTTATTTTAATTTTAATTTTCTAAGAGTGTACATTTTTTTGAATTAATTAACTTTTAATTTTTTAATTTTAAATATATTTTAAAGAATTTGTATTTATAATAAGTCTCAACTATCGTATAATAATCCTTTCTTACAGTTCAATATTGTTTTAATTTTCAAAAATCTTTAATACTAATACAAAAAACTATATGTATATTCACATATAATATATTATAATAAATTATATTACAAATTATAAAGTATTCATTTTATTACCTTTACCTATAATAGGTATCTATACGATTTTAAAGGTATAAATGTATATAGCTACATTTAAAATCGTAATACATATTTTATCATTTACAAACATAATACTTTGATTGAAGAGTTTTTCAGATTTATTCTACAGTTATATTAAGAAAAATAAATAAACAAAGTAATACTTTTAAAAAAAGTAACAGTTTTGCATTCTCTTATTTCCCAAATTTCAACATACTCGTTAATCGAATTAATAGTCAATAACTGAAACTCATATGATTTACAATTTTTAAAAAATATTATTCTGTCTTCAAAAAAAAAGGTTTATTTAGGTTAGTTCGTATATAAAAATAAAAATTCGAATAAAAAATATGTATAATAATAATATAAAGTAATGTACTTTTTATAGTATAATATAAGAGTAGTCAATAGGTTTATTAATCATTTTTGCTGTTCTTTTCATACATAGAAGATCTGAAGGTGATGAAAATTATATTTCATTAGATTATACATTATTATAATATTATTACTAAAATTATTTCTTAATAAAATTTTTCCAATAAACAATATTTGAATATTTTTTAAATTATTAAACAAATATTTATATATATAATATTCAAAAATTTGACAGCATATTATATTATAGTTACGAAAAAGAATTTTTCTTGGGCTGTAGTTATTAAGAAATTAAATTTTTACATAAAAAAATACTAATTTTGTAAAAGCTATTTTTGAGAGATTTTTATAGTTGGTATAATATCAGTTATATCTGTAATATGAAACAAGAGACGAAAGTAGAACACAGATAATTTTGTTTAAAATATTGTGTCAAAATTTGGTTTTTAATTATAACTACAAAATATTGTTTTCTCGCAAAATAGTTTCGTTAAAAAAATAACGTGATTATACAACAATAAAAAGTGGTATTAACAGAGATCTATTTTAAGAAGTACCTACTTAAATATTTTTACATGATAAAAATTTTTTTCTCCTTATAGTTTTATAAAAATTGCCTGTACAGAATCTAATAAATACCGCATGTGTAGTTATTTGTAAGTAATAATATAGGTTAAACTGATGATGACTTATAGACAAATTATGTTTTACCTTCATAAACATTTTGTGAATATTCTAGGTATATTTTCTTTTACATTAATTTTGTGTTATATATATATATATATATATATAATATAATATATATATAATAATATATTTTATTTCAAAAATTAAAAATCTCCAAACTGCTAACTATAGTCTTCTAGTAGTCTATTTTGATCAAACATATAAACAATGTAGCCTTCTTTGAACTCTTTTTTTTGTATTACATTACATTGATCATGTTCATACATTTTTTTCTTTTAACATCCATTTTTTAATAGTTGTAATTAACAAAATTACAACTATCACTGAATAACTGCAATGAATTTAGCATATAAAGCTAAAAAAAAAACACATCTAATAGGGGGAGGCTATAGCCCCCTTAGCCCTGCCCCTGGCTACGCCCTTGACCAGTATAGTATAAGAAAAGTTTAAAAATGACTTACCTAATTATATAGTGCCAAGTAAATAACATTTTCTATCAAAAACTCATTTTTTCAGCCTTCTCTTAAAAATCACGTCATATGTAAACATATGTATACATAAGCTTGTATGTAATACTTATTATTTCTAAAAATACCATTTTGAATATATAGTACACAATAAGTATGAAATTTTTTTTTTAATTTATACAAATTTACTAATTTCTTATTTACCGTCTAGGTATTTAATATAAATACTTACCTATTATTATGTTTTCGGATTATACAGGTTAAAATATATACTTACTTAACTATAATAATTACGTCGGTGGGATACTTAGGGAAGCTCGGAGATATATTATGGATGGGCAGTTCCGGAAAATTTGGGATTTAAAGCCGCTGCTTATTATCGGGACGACAAATTGTATTTCTATTTAAGTTTATATCGTGTTTTAAAGTTACAATTTATCGTCTCGTCAAACGCACGGCCTTTTAGAAATGGGAATTGTTTGCCGAATAATTTATTGTCTTCGGTCTGTTTATATCGTACCTATATATTCAATTCAATTTAAAAACGAATATTGTTTTTGTTTTTGTTTGTTTTTTTTGCTTTTAAGTATACGAGTCGATACATATATATATATATTATACCTATATGCAGGTGTCTTCGGGATTTTTTTTTTAGTTTTCATCGCTTAAACACTTTTCGAGTACAAATTCAATTACGTGGTTGTTTTTATATTTTATTTTTCGAAACACTGCTATTTTTACAAAATTATTTGTCGGTTATTCGAAAACGTCACGAGCGTAAATATCAGTCCGCAAAAATAAATAAGACCCGAACCATCACATTCAACGGGTGCATATATATGTATTTGTATATGTATATTCAGTCAAAATGAAAATCGTAAACTTTTCACTCGACAAATATTTTATACAAATATAATGTATTTTGTATAACTTTGAGTTAAGCAATTTGAAATGTTTAATATATTTATAAACATTTTAGATATTTTGTCAATATATGCTTAAACGTTAATCTACGTATAGCTATTTATATTTGAAACGCCTAATAGTGTTTTATTTTTTCATTTTTCAGTTTCAGCTATAACATATCCGAAATAAAGTTTTGTTTTGTTCCTTAACTTTTCACTGAAATTATAATAAAATGATATATAAAAAAAAAAAAAATACAAAATTATAATAAATAAGTTCTTAAATACTGGAATATATTAAGTGCGTGACTACCTACATAATATATAGGTACTCAGGTTTTTTAGTTTGTTTTTGTTTCCGAAACATAATATATACCTACTTAACGAAAATGTCGTACATATTATTATACAGAACACAGAAAAACGAAACCGAAAAGCTTTCAAAAGTTTATATTAAAAAATGAACGTGTCGTGGCAATATTAGATTAAAAATATTTCGTCTCGCTGAAATTTGGAACTCTTTTTTTTATCTATATAGTTCAATTTTCCTACAATATATAAATATAATATAGATACCAACAATAAAATAAAATATATATAGGCAGTGAATTGGTAAATTAATTAATCAATTTTTTTTTTTTAGAAAATATTTCATTGTTATTGTCTGTAGGCACGGAAAAATCCGTGTGTTGTAAACACATGATGATCGATTGGCGATTAAAATCCAAGATGAGCAATGAAAAACTAATTCCAGTGACTACAAAAAAAATGGTTTCAACTCACTCTTTTAGTTTAAAATGAAAATAGAATGAAATATTAATACTTTTTTCATATGCATAAAATTATTCAAAATATATAATAGGTAATTAATATAAATTTATTTAAATTTTATATTTTTTTTAAATGTAAATATAAAAACTCACGAAAATCATTCGTTTTTGAAGTTTTAACTATTTTAACAGAACACACATAGAGATGTATAGTTATCAGGAAAAAAATCTCGGTAAAATGTAAGTACGTAAACTTCAGAAAATCAGTAAATTTTTAATAGGTACATATTTATATATTATATTAAATAAATTTAACTTTCAAGTGAATTTGTAAATACATTTTCATGTTTCTCATAACCTCATTAACTATTGTTCTTTACAATTTTCTAGTAGTTAATTTATATCTTTAACATTAAAAATGTTTAAGTTTTTATTTTGTCATTCTTAATACTATACTCTAAAAAAAATTTACAGTAAAAGGACATTTTATTAATTTCATTGTTATTCATTACGATTATATTGTATAATTTACTAGGCTAAATATAAAAGTTATATCTTTAGTAAGAACAATTAAAATGAGGGGTCATTCGATTGAAAGTAGGGTAGAAAAACATGGGTTTAATTTACGTAAATTTGCATTTGCCCGGTAAATCTATCGACCTCACATCTCTAAATATGCGGTACACACACTATACGTACAACACAAGATATTCCATACCATAGGTACCTAATGAATTATGTATATTGAGAATTATCGGCTCACATAATCCTTTCACTGCGAATGACAAATATGTGTGTTATTTCAATTTAAAAATCGAAATAAAAAACATTATTATTAATATGGCGATATAGTCTTAGAGTAAATTTCAAGACAAATCCACAGACGCAATAAAAAAAAAAATCCAATAAACACCAAAGAAGTTGTGATTAAAATTAAATTTTTAATATTCCAGTTTTCTCAAATCACAATTGTAATATTCTCTGAGCCGAAATGTATAAAAATTCTGATGAAATTTTCTTACGTAAATAACAATTAAAATTTTAGTCGTAATACGCGTATTAGTACGCGCGCTAATACCCATTTGTCGCACGTAATATCGCGTTTATTTTCGTATACCGATGTATAGTAGTGGTCGCTTATTTTTGGAACCAATCGCTAATTTCAATAAGTATAAAATCTCCTTTCGTAAAGTCTAAAATAAAAATGAAAATAAGCGGTAGTTATTCTTTGACCTATATAATATGTACATCTAACTTGATTATAAATGAATTTTTAAAAATTTTTTATTTCAAAAATACAAATTTAATCCCACACACAGCACTACATACACGGGTGCAAATAATTCAACGGTGAAAATTCCGATTCTAGGTCAAAATATCCAACGAACAAAATATCTACGGATAAAATATCCAAATATTGTGTTTTTTTTAAAATTTATTTATTTTACCTAGGTAGGATCATCTGGGGTCTGGGTTCAGGGGTATATTACCATACCATAATTAAATTAAATTAATAATATTAAGTAAGTACCTATATGCACTAACAACTTTCTTAAGTTCCATCTTTAAGATACAAATCATAATAAACTTTTGCAATACTAATGATAACTGTTTATCATCATACCAATTTCATTGACTTCTTTTCCCTCGAATTTTTGTTATTTCATTAAAAATTGAAAGTACAAAATATATTGATTACCAAACATATTCAGTATCGTTAAATATATACTATTATAATATAATTTATTGCATGGTTAAAGTAAGCCTTTAAAATAATAGAATAATATGAGTATAATAAGAAAAACGAAAAATGACATTAATGTACAGGGAAATATGAAAAAGAGGAACACTTTCATAACAATAAATACTTAAAGTATACATTAGTATTTGGATATTTTGGTTTGGATATTTTGTCCGTGTATATTTCGACCGAACACCGAAAATTCCATACGGTTTTCGACCGTTACAAATAACGAAGCCGTTAGATTTTTACGAAATCAAACGCTCCGCCTAACCTTTTATGGACACCAATAGTAACCATAGTACTCGGAACGTACCTATCGCCTGTATTGTTATACTCGGTCGGGTTGGTCCGAGAGCATAATTATTTTATTGAGTTCGTTTTTCTCAGGTCTCCAAACACAAGTTCGAAAGACTGTATAAATCGTTATGCGTTTATTGAATTATAATATAAATACAACAAATAAATATTATTTATATTAAATATATATTTAAAAGAAACTTAGGTCTACACAGTAATATTAGATCGTGTATATTATACATTACGACTGTCGTAATTTTGAAAAAAACATTCTATGTCCTTAGCGACGGCAGTCGCTACAAAAAATAATAGGATATTGCTTACTTAGCTAAATACTTATATTATACATACCTACTATATGTTTAAACCAAAGGTTCTCACCATTCATATTTCGGACCGGCTGTACACAGTCCATTATTATATATTTTAATATCGTCGTTGACGATAATACCTACAACAATATACGAGTGTAGAATTGTTGTGATAACCGAATTGATAAAAATACAACAGTACGGCATACACGCGGAATGTGCATAATAATATGTTAAAAACAGTGTATTATTAATAATATACAATACGGATTATGTTTTAACGCGTAGGTTTGCGGTCGATCTGGCGAAACGTAAACAGACTTCTACCACGTGCGGTCCAACACGTTGTTTACATTATTTATGTGTGTGTGTGCATTTCGTATACGATCCCTCTGTGAACGGGACCGTAGAAAACATTTGAAAAGGATTCAGAAATAATACGTGTTTTTGGTATATTTATGATAGTATAGTTTAAACCGGTCGTGTACACGCGGTCAGATAAATGCAGTCATATGATGCAGCGATATTTATTTATAACGGAAATCGATGACGTTCTGTCACAAGTACACGCAATAAGGGATTCATTGTATAACCGGTCCCGAACACGATTAATTTCGTTATCAGTACGTACTGATGGGGTCGGGAACGGGGACGCCTGCCCGGACATATTCCGGTGTATGTATTATTTTCCAATCGACTCTTTACAATCACGCAGCCTTTGTGCTGGCGTCATGTATTTTAAGGCGGTTTTTTTTTTTTTTTTATTATTATTTTATTCCTTGTCGTCGACCTCGCGCCGCCTTGCCGACACGTGTTAAATGAAATCGTATACGCGTTGATATTATATTTTCACGGTAACTACAAATAATATAGATTTTACACCGAAATCGGGTCAGAAAAATATGTATTAACAAGGACTACGTCGTACGCACGCTTTTCAAGGGGTTCTGTTTAGGCAATTTTCAAGATAATTAAAATAAAAATGAAAATCCCGCAGTTTAAAAATATTTTAAATATATATTTTTTGAATAATTTCAAATTAGCCTTTTGTCAATATCGTTTTTCATTATCGTGTAATGGCGATATTTGTTTACAAAAAAAAAAAAAACATGCTTACGCACATTTAATTTGTATCAAATTGAGGATATCGTAAAAAGATGAAATAAAAAATTAATTATAACAAACAAAATTATCTAGAGCACCCTACATGGCCGATTTTTGATTAGTACACACGTTTTATGAGTTATTAAATAAATATATTTTTTTTGATTGTTTTAAATAACTTTACTATAAATCTTTAAAAAAAAAACGTATGCATCACTAAAAAAAAGGCTATACAGAGCCCTAGATACCGTTATTAGATATAATTTGTTTTTATTATTTCGGATTTCTAACGTATTTGAAAATTAATAAAATTGAAAAATTTTAATGCAAGTTTTTCATTAAAAATGTGTGGGTAAGATATCTTCTTATAATGTCGACATTTTGTGGTTCCGAACCGTCAATTCTTAAACAAGTATTTTTTTCATACTCACTCGATTTAATCACTTTTTATGTATGGGCCGTGTTTTCAACTTTCAAATTTGGTATGAGCTAATTTGAATCATTATATTTTACAGTTACAGTCTACAGAGAATCCAATTCTACCAAGGAACTATACAAATATTGTTTATATACTTGAACTGTAGATTTTTCGTTTCGAGTGTGAACTCGATGTTTTATGTTTTGAAACGATATATCTGAATATAGTCGTTAAATAGGTACGTCTAGAATTACTGTTTTACGCACTTATATACTAAATACTCGATTTGTAAAACAATCGAATTTTTTCCATACTATTTACGCGAACATCGTAACGATCCAAGATGATAATTAACATTCCGGTATTTTAACTATTTTAAATAAATTATAAATACAATTTTCACACGATGAACTTCTACAATCTATGTCATAATATTTTGAAATATTTTACCGCATAAGTAATGTAGGATTTTCTATGTTAAATGTTTATTTTTCAGTTAAATTTAAAAAAAATCTTTATAACAACAGTTTTATCTACCTCACATCAATTGTTTTATACCGACGTGTCGATGATTTGTTTAATATTTACGATAAATGTCCAATTTTTAAAGCGCGGAAACAAACTATAATGGAATGTATAATTTGTATTATTTTTCTTAATAATATAACTATACAGACAATACCTTATATTATACATATATATATACGTATATATAGGGTACTTATTTTAGTACCATTAATTACATTTTGTAAAACTCGTTTTACGAATGGAATGAGAAAACACCCTTACCATTGCTGCAGGCGTATTTACCGAGCAGAAAATTGACTTTGCCGGATTTTAATTTAGCACATTTATCACTCGGATGTTAAATTTTTGAATTTCATCTCGGACACAATTTACATTCTACTGCTGAAATAATGCATTGTTAAAATATTTCGTTTTTATAAACCTTTTTTTTCTTTTTTTTTGCCTAAACTTAAAATTTACTGCGTATATGATATATTATTATAAAACAAACAAAATACGATTACCTTATAACCATAAACAGTTAACACATACATGTATCCAAAAAGTTTAAGCTTGAATATTTTCGTGTTCTTTAAAATTAAATATCTAATACTTAAAAAAATTTATATATAGTATAAATAATTATTACCTACTCTAGTATATTATAAATACATATTTTGCATTATATATGAGTTGTATGTCGAAAGCCAAAACCCAAGAACCTAATTTCATACTGGTTATTGATTAATAACGGTAAGGGTAGTAATCAACTAGTTAATAATAGTTACAGTTATATTAGTGCAAACTTATTAATTAAATTAGTTAATTTTGTAATCTGTAAAATTATCACATTATTATATAGTTAATATATCTGTAAGTAAGTTATTATTTAGTAAATATTTTTTATATGAAGTTAAATTAAGTTAATAGATTTTTTTATTATTTGTATATTATAATATGTGCATTTTGATTTTAAATTTTCTATACGTACCTAATGTATATAATATATACATTATATGTTATTTTATATTATTATGCGTACTGTTTATAATATGAATACGTATAGCCGTATACATACTTATCGTTTTACTAATAAGTAACTAGGTACTAAAAATTTAATTTCAATATAATATTTCGTTGGACTTTGAATAGGTACTAATAATAATAATAATAATATAGTAAGTTGTAATAAACATAAAACGAAAATATAATTTTTAATACCATCACCTCTAAAAAAATTTGTAGTTATTCTATTTTTGTTTTTCATACAGAATTTGCATTTAGATAATTAAAATAAACAAAAAAAAAAAATTATTATTTGAATACTAGATTTAAATATATATTATTCATAAATCATATCTACTAATTTACCCATCTGTTTTTATTTAAGGGAACCATTATATTTTATTATTTTAAATAAAAAAACGTTGTTTGCGTACCTATACAAAATTTAAAATTTACCTATAAAAAATTGAAATAAATTTACCTTATTAATATTTGGATTAACTGAGTTAATTAAGTCATTAGTTCGTTAACTTTTAACTTTTAATTATTTAAAAAACTGTTCTTATAAATTTAACTTTATTTAGTTAATTTTTTCATTAACTTTGCCCATCTTTGAATAACAATAATACTATATACCTAATACATTTTAGTTAGAACACATTAATGTACTTATTAAAAACGTACCTAGATTTTGTAGTACAGAGAAATTAATTAATTAAATTAATTAGCACTTCTTTTTCTGTAGGTACGCCAAACATTACATGCTGTCGGAAGCTTTTCTTTTAGCAAACTTGAACTAGTTGTAAATTAAAAAGTGTATTTTTTCCCTCAATACTGTTCTAAGGAATATGAAAAATTTACCGAAAAATTAAATTAAAAACGGTAAATTTTAAAATGTTTTCCTAAATTTTGGCTATTTATAGCAATTTTATGTGTTGAGGATTTTATCATAATATTGTAATTTTTGGTTTTACTTGAACATTTAATACAAGATTAAACATATATTCCATGGATTATATAATTTGCGCAAATTCCTCAATTACTATGCAGCGTTTATTTTAAATATTGATTATCCGCTTTATGAATATTCTCCAGTTATGTACAGGCTTGGTTTGAGTACATCAGTAGATAGAAGGCAAGTTGCTAATTTAAATTTTTTCAGGCGAATAATTGTTGGCAATATTGACTATCCTGTACTATTTCTCCTGATTAATTTTGATGTCTTTTTTACTAATGTCTGTTACACGTATCCATTTTTTATATCTAAATGCAACGTCAATTATTTAAAGATTTAGCCTATTATTGTTATAAGAAATCAGAAATAAAAAAAAAAATATCGAAAAACATTAGTCATAGTTAATAGGATTCTAATCATAACCTAAGACATCTTGCTTATAAATTGCGGCCGTTTGTCTGTCTGTCTGTCCGTTGTAACTTGTACAATGTACATAGTTACGTACGACATACGAGGTACATTGTTGGTTTGATTACTACTTAGGTATCTACTGAGAAAATATATATTATTCGTTTTATTTTACAATATTTTCACTACATAGTTGGTAGGACGTTGTTGTTTTATTTTCTATAAAGGGAGATATTATATAACAGGAAATCTAATACGCTCGAAGATTTTGTTTTCCTAACGTTCACTTATCTAGTTGTGTTATATCTGTTGTAGTTATTTGAATGTTATTCTACTTTATTCTTACACGGGACTCATAAATATATACTGAATATATAATTTACATTTAGTAAGTGCCTCCTTATTACTAGACAGTAATAACACATGGCATGTACTCATATTATACCGACCTTTGCTTAGAATAGTTTTATAGAAATAAATTATTTATCATAGAATTTAAATTCAATATATCCATCAACAGTGTCCCATGCGACGAACGAAGGCTTCCATCCTCTACTTACTGGGTTTTTTTTTTCGGCTAAGGTTATAAAATGTCAAAAGTGTGAAAAGACCATTTTCATTTTAAATCGTTAATTTTTGGAATTATAATTCTTATTTTAAAATTAATGAAATTACGTTCAAACTTTCGCATAAAATAATTCGCAAAAATACTCTCAAAATATTAAATATTAATAATTGTACGGTTCGTGCGTATCATTTTGATAAAATATAGATATGTAGGATCTTTGACATCCGGGAAAAAAAACTTAGACTTACTAATATTATAGGCCCATCAAAATGTTTCACGCCCGGGAATCAATCTCCGCCTACACCTCTAGTTTCACCTCTGTGTCTGAATACCATCATATTCCAGTTTTACAGTAAAAAAATAACCAAAAATCCTGATTTATAATTTAGGTACACAATGTATATAAATTCAATATTGGTATATAAAATATAAATATACATAATACCGAACATCATTGTTTTTCGGGCATTGTTTTTATTCTTGGCCTAGTGGGAACTGAAGGAAAAATGATATTCCGCAGACACTCGGTCGTTTGGATAACTGGTGTGAGGTCGAAATTAATTACTATCGCGTTCTCCCCTCTTTGAACATCCTGTCACCCCACCGATACGCAATCGTTATCTTTCACACCCCTTGAACGTGTCTACCCCACCGACACTTCGTCTTATGACTATGCTGTTACACTGTGCCAACCAGGATCAGATATCCGATTTCCACCACTAAATATCCCTTTTAGTTCCTTTTTTAGGTTTAAATTAGGAACAAAATCGGGTATTTTTTGGAAAGTTTATTATTTCACGCACAAGTGTTTAATCCATAGCCTTTTCTCCCTTTGTTGTGTGTTTCTTGTCGACCGTTTTTATTCATTTTTTTTTTTCTGGCACACTTTTATTATTTTCATTAGCTACAACAAATAATGTATAGTTTGGATCTAAAATAATAAATACACTTCTAACTAGGTATTTTACTGACGTTGGGTTGCGCCACTACAAGTTACTCTATAGTCAATATCATAATATATTTAAACTTAACTGTTAAAGAATGTGCTACGGATTTGGGGAAGGTGAAAACAATACATTCGGCCGGCTGGTGTGACAATATTTATTGCACACTAAATGACAAACTCGATTCATCAAATATAATATATTATATTATAAATTATATAAATGAATACAGTTCAGTAATTATTTTTAATTTAAACATTAATTTCTTACATTATTTCTATTTTTAATGTCAAAATCTACATAATTAGCTGTAAATAATGTATAATTTTTTAATAGAAATTTATTTTCACAATAAAATCATAAATCACAATAATTTATTAATTTATTATCTTTCATTTTTTATTTTAACATCCCTACAAAATAGATACCTACGTAAAAATAGGTAAAAAAAAGGTACTACGAACATTTATTCAAACTGCAAAATATAATACTACGTAATTAATTGTTATAGGTAGGTATTTTATTATTATAATTTGTTTATGTTCATATTAAATATTACATCTTTGTTTAAATAAAACTTTTCAATACATTTTCTAGAATTACCACCTACGTACTCTCATTATTATGACTTATTTAATAAAATATATTTATAGCGACTTCAGAGAACATTTCTTTAAGTCGACTGCTTGAAATATAGATTTCCAGAGAAACAGAATATGAGAATCAGACTGAAAATTTAATAAGTACAACAATTATTAATGAAATAATACATTTGAATATTAAACACAAAAATAAATAATATTAATACATTTAAAATATAAAACAAAATATAAATATTAATATTTTTATAAATGTGGACGAAAACAAGTATAAATTAAAAAATTAATAACAAGTTCAATAATATTATAGATTGTGTTTACTAATATTATATTTAGTGTGTTTACAGTAACAGTTTTTTAATTTATAGTGCATTTATTTTTAAATTTTTATAGTATAGACATTTCTAGTATTCTAATAGAAATCAAACAGGGGTCCAAAACCTAATATAAAAAAAACCGATCGATAGGGGATGGAAGCCTTTGGCTCGTTGGATTGTATACTGGTAATGGATATATTGAATTTGAAAGCAATAATGAATACGACGTCAATATACGTAGTGGTACACAAAATATTTGGTTAAAATGTCATGTTTCTGTCATTTAAATTTTCCCATTTATAAAAATTTTTCGTGTTTTTTGTTGCGCTTTTCATAACTACCTACTTCAAAAATAAAAAATAAATAGCTAAATAAAGTACCCACTAGAAAACTTCCATTAATTATAACAGAATAAGTTAGTAAGACTCCCTACATTAAAAATTTCCTTTTTATTTTTTATTTAAACAAAACTCAAGTTCATATATAACAAATTAAATATGTAATAATATATTTAATTTGATATTAAGAAATGGTTCTGACTCCCTCTCCCTATTATGAGCATATTAAGAACCTCCACTCTCTCTCCTATATACTCCGACAATACATATGGCCCCTTATGGTATATATGGATTTAACAATTGAATAAAAAATCATATATTTATCTTAAATATAAATCTTAGAATTTTATAGTTATTTTAATAAATTTAATATAATATCAGTAGAATTTTAAGAATCCTAAAAAATATGATCATCATTTGCAAGTTTGTTACAGATAAAAATAGAGGGTAATAAGGAAGAGAAACAAGAACAATAGTTAATAACATTGAAAATTAAAGTTCTTTATCTTATTTTTTTAGTATTAATTAGTGATAAATTATATATTTATATATGATTAATAAAATATAAAATTTAATGTATATTTAAACATCTTAGTTTATTTGAATAAATATATGTAATTTTTTTACAATACTTCCTCCATCCGTTTTATAGGCATAGATTAAATAGGTCAATTAAGGATCTATAATCTCCCTGAATTGTAAATTCTCTCCTAAACATAATCGTAACTCTCTATTTTAATAATATAGACATATAGAGTTTACCTAATTATTTAGCTTTCTATTATAATACATATAGTATACTCGTAGGTATACACTATACATACAGAATAAACATTTTTATATTTTTTTTGGATTGGCTTGAATCAATTTAGGGGAGGATTTTATCAACAATATATCTGTTCTACTTAAAATAATTCTCTTTAACAAATACCTATAGGTATTATAGAAATAAGATGAAATCGTAAAGATAATTATTATCAAAAATTTGATGCTTGACAAGTTAATGATTTGTTTTAACTAAAATAGTAAAATTTTAAAGTTAATAATTTAATTTTTTTCTTAACGATGAAATTACGTTAAAATTTAAGCTAAGTTAAAAAAGTAACTTATTAACTTAAGTTAAGTTAATTTGTACGGGTCAATATATATAGCATTGGAGATTTACAGGTAAAATTAAATATCTATTTTTTTTTTTTTTTTTTTGAAATACTGTTATTTTTTAACATTAAGCATTTTAAAAATTTTAAAAATCATTCAGATGACGTCGCACCCACATTTGCTGTCTCTGTCTATCTAACACTCAATATAGCAATATTATACTACCCGAAACATTAAATGAGGTCTCTACATTAAAATTAGAGTTTAAACACCAATTAACAATTTTAAAAAGGAGAATATTTTATAGAAAATTACAAATCCTTTTTGTAAAATATTGTTTATCAAAAAAGTTACAGTGTTTTAAAAAAAATTAAACTTAAAACGCTGTAACTCTTTTGATACACAATATTTTACAAAAGGATATGCCATTTTCTTAAGAATATTCCCCTTTTTAAAATTGGTAATAAGTGTTTTAACTCTAATTTTAACGTAGACACCACATTTATTTTCTGCGTAGTGTAATTTTACTATATTGTCCATTACATAGACGGAGAAATCAAATGCGGGTGTGATGTCTTCTTAACAGAATATTATTGAAAATACTACATTGTATTTATAATAATTATTATTAAAATTATCAACTAATAGGTCCACAAAAATATTTGATAATTTAAAAATAATTTCTTCAAAATTCTGAACAAATGAAATTGCTCATTGTAAATTAGTACCTACCTGAATATTGTTTATTCAGGTAATATTATGGAAATGTAGTATATTCCTCAATTTATATTACGGGGAGATTATTATATAATATATAGGTATTCTTGCTCTTTATTTAATTATTAGAAACGATAAAATCAACATTATTTTTATTCAACCATTTTGACAATATTATAGACACAATATGATATCAAAATGTATCAATTATTTCAAAATTAAGTAAACCGAGTTGTAATTAAAAGTCATTTTAATACAGTATTTTGAATAATTTTTACAAGTATTTTGATTAAAGCTTATTCCGTATTTGAATGTTTGATTATTAAGTTGAATACATAATATAAAAAGTATATATATATATGGTATACCTATATTATCTATAGCCATTATTCGAATTCAGTTTTTCACGATTTCACTATCTATGCATTAAAATAATAATAATTTGTTTATTTTTGTGTCTTCAGTTGAAAGATACAAGAAAATATTAAATGAAAAAGGAAGTCATACAAATTGTGAATGTTGGTCTAACGTCTCTTCGAACCACGGATATAATAGTGTTTTATTATAAGTTTACATTTGAAAGCAAAGATAAATCATTTCATTCGAGCGTATAATATTATTAAAAAAATACATACCTTGGTAACCCTGATAACTTTATTTATTATTTTATTACATCTCCTACATTTATAAGATTTTTTCGTTATAAATAGTAGATTTTCTTTACGGGCAAGAAAACTACTGGAAAAATGGAAATATGACTAAGTACCTACTTAAAGTATACCAACCAAAATCAATTTCCTATAAAAAAAATACATTTTACGCAAAATTTGCTATTTCTATGAGAAAAAGTGTATACAAACATGAAAAAAAAAAAAAAAAACACGTCATTGTAAAAACAATAAGTACCTACAAGAAAAAATCAATTCTAGATATATGAATGAATATAAAAGTTTGAATGACAGTTTTTCTGTTTTATAGTTTTATAGATCGAGAGGATAACAGGAAGAAAAAAAAAATGGGCATGTCAAATCAATACAAACAACAATCGCCGTTCGTATTTTTACTTGATTTTTTCACGTAAAAAACACCTTTAAACGGTGGACAATATTTTTCTGGTCCTTGGGCGTGCGTCGGTTACCTATATTTTTCCGGTCGCACACGATGACGTGCACTGAGGCTATTTCTCATTAAATTATTATAATATGTATGTACACGTACCTATCGGTAGTTGCGACGGGCGCCTTCTCGTCACGGTCGTTAATTTAAGACCGCCTCCACTATAATAGTTATTATTAAATCGTTAGTATTATAATATATATTATACCTATATATAAAAATAGAATCGACAAACAAAATACTCGGTGTTTATTAATTTTTTTTTTTTTTTTTCGGTTTTAAATACCTTATATTAATTATTACGGGTTCGAACGTGATCGGAATATCTAGTGTTTTTTTACTCTTCTTTTATTACTACGTATTGTTTTTTTTTTTTTTTTTTTTACATTAAATACGTATAATCGTGTTTTTACTATATATTAATGAAGTACTGTATACGTGTTGTATGCCTAGCCTATGTTGCGTACAACCAAAACCGTATACTTACCGTAAAAAGACGCTCATATTATCGGAAAGCCTACGGGGCAGATTGCGGTTTTTATTTCACGTCGTGTATGGAAATATTCGAAATAGAGACAAATTAACATTGTATTTTAAGTGTTTTACCGCGGACTTAACTAAAATATGTCATTTATATTATTGAATGTTCCAATTTATATTTTTAGCCGGGATAATTTATCGTGATCAATATGTAGAATAGGTACCTCAATGAGGATTTTATAACGTCTAGAATGTGAAAAAGCCAGCCGGTATGGCGATGTATAAAATGTATGAAAAAATATTTGAATACTACTCAAATACTATTTTTTTTCGAAAATGTGTTTGAATACCACTCGAATATATTTAAAAAGTATTTCGAATATTTTTTAAATTACTCAAAAGTTTAAAAATAAAACGACAAACTGAAATTACATTTGGTATTCATTTTTATAAAAAATCAATTAGTACATAATCTCCAGTTTTTACAAAAATATAACAGTTTTGAAAATCACTAGTAATGAAAATACACGTTTTAGTTATTTATCAAACCTAATTTACTGCATTTTATTAGTATGTAGATATTATAAAATTCAATACAATACTAATTAAAGAAAGTAAATAAAATATGTATTAATTAAAACGTTTATATATTTTTTCTATATTAAAAATTCTTTTTTTTCTCCTTCGCCCTTTCTCTCTCTCTCTCTACTATTTGTGACCAGCCACTGTAGTCCTCAACTTGCACATAACTTGAATTCCCACATCTTCACTTACAATCCCTCATCATATATAATTTTCTATTACATCCCCCCCCTCTTATTTGGTCTTCCTATTTCCACTTTCTATCAACATAATATATTATATTCCCTTTATTACTCTTATTTGCTCTATATCTTCCCTCCTTAAAATATAAACCTCAATCTATTTATCTTAATTTTGACTACTATTAGAGCCACTCAGCTACCCCTTATATATTAATTTATTATTTTTTTCTCTTTAATCACTTCATATCATTCTTATCTCTCCCACACTCATACTCTATTCTTTCTTCTTATCCATTACCCAACACTCCAATCTATACATCTTTACAGGTTTCACTGGCTCATTACTATCGTGTAAAAATGTATCTAATTGGGACTTTCCTGTCACACAATATACCTGACGTTTCTTTTCACTTCATTCATCTACACTCAATCTTATGTTTCATATATTCCTCGAAACAACCATTTTTCTGTAAAACAGATCCTAAATAGATGAATTTATTAACCTCACCTTTTATATCTCCACATAACTTCATAACTTGCTTTTTCCTATTCACTCTGTTTTCTCTTACATCATACTCTATGTATTCTGTTTTACTCCTACTAATCCTTAATCCTTTTCCGTCGAGAGCTTCTCTTCTATCTTCAAGTCTACTATTGACTTACTCAAGATTGTCTCCAACAAATACTATATTATCTGCAAACAGCATGCACCATGGTTTCTCAGGCTGTATGTCCTTTTTTATTTCATCTATTACCAAAGATATTAAGTATAAAGTTTTAAAGCCGAACCCCGGTGATGACCTGTTCTGACAGTAAAACATTAAGTTTACCCACACAAACTCCTTACTCTTATATTTTCATCTTCATACATATCATCAACTATATTAACGTAACCATTTCTTCATTAATGCCCATTTGAAGATCTGTCTAAAATTATAAATAGTATTTCTAATGCAATTTTAAATTACGTGTTGTAAACATATTGTGACATTATTCTAAATGAGTATTTTTGTTATTTATCTTACAATAAAAGTTGTAATAGTAATGGAATGTGTTTTTAATCGTTAATTTTGTAATTGTAATTCGTTTAAAATATAACCAAGAAGGAGGGTATTTTGCACCATATAGCACTCACCAAAAAATTATTTTCACCCCCCCCCCCCACAACATTTTCAATGGATTTTCACTTATATAAAGTAGGGTTTTACAGTTTATTTATTTTTATAGGAAATGTTTAGTAGTTGCAACCTGCAGGGTATTTTTAAAAAAAGTAAATTTTTCACTTTCTAATAGTTTTCTCAAACGTAAAGGATAACTGCCGAAAATATAAGACAATTTAAATAAGTCAGAAAATAATATTATACCAATATTCGCTCGAATATTTATTGATCTTCATTGATAATGATTTATCATTGTTTTCAAATTCCCCACCATTTATATTTAGTTACCAGTATTCTATTCAATGATCGAAGTGCTTCACGTCCTACTGACCGGATGCTTATTATACTAATTTTATATAATTAACTTCATAAATATATTATAAAAAGTAGGAATTTTACTAGTTTTATTTAGTACCTATATGAACTTTAAAACTAAAATATGCCTATGTTTACCATTCTTCTGGATATGTATTTATTCACGTTTTTTGTCTTAAATTTTAATTTTGTGAAGTGAGTTTTAATAATTAATATAAATATGACATTATCTAAATTATCATGTCCGTTATTAATATTAACAAGAAGAAAAATAATAAATACATTTAAAAAAAACGAGAATTTAATCAATTCTATGAATAAAAGAGGATCTGATAACGGACAATTAAAAAAAAACGATGTGTTGAACTTGGACAATATCCAGATCGATATTTCAACACCTTTAGAATGGACAAGGATCAATATGGTATATTAACATTTTAACAACTCACTTTACAAAGCCGACACCAATTTTAGAAAAAAGTATACATGCTAAAGAACGACTAATAATCATATTAAGTTAATTTATGATTAATAATAAATATAAACATAACAAATGGATTGAAACTATTAAAAACATATTAATTGTGCAAAGAATAATAATTATACTCAAGAAACCCACTCTCCGCCATGTTACTTTGAGGACTACTCTGTCACATGATAATATCACTACGTTATTGCTCCCGAAAAGCAGTATTTTTTTTATGTCATTTTCAATTTTTAACAATATCATTTCAAATGTACCAATTATTCGATTAAATGAGGTAAAAGCGTAATAAATTCTCCTCCAAATTATCCTATTCGATGGGCTTAGATGTATCCAAATCATTCTCCAAATATTTCTCATTTTTTCATTTTATCATTTTCTCGCCGTCTAAACGAATGGCAATAATAACCAATACTGTTTATTTGTAAATTTGCCAGACATATTATGGTAACGAACGTATGCGTACTCACGTAACTCGCGTACTATATAATTACGGTTTTGTATTTTTTTTACCGGTCCACTAGTGCTCGTCTGACAAAAGCATGAACGGAATGTTTTAAGGACTATAACGTAAATCGAGTTTTGTGCCACCTGTTAACCTGTTTGGTTGTTAAAACGTGCGATCGTGAATACGACCAATTTTTATTTTTTTTTTATCTGGGTGAATGTTTCGGTCACCTATACCGAAGTATAATCCGTTTACGACAAATATATATTTGAAGGACTAGTAAAATATATGGACACAAAGGTAGAGACAGTCCAAGAAAGGCACATATATACGTATATATAAGAATTGATAAGACAAGCTGACCGTAGTCGATGTGCAGGCATGAAAAGACTGGCTTTTAACCGAGATAAGGCTGGAGAACCAGATTTTCGATGACAAGGCAAGGCATAGAAGAAGGGGTTCAAAACGTCCGGTGTGTTTAGCGATTATTGGTTTAGGGGTCGAACCGGTGTTTTCGTCCGTATACGTACACACGGGTCCCCGAAACCATCTCCGTCTTCCCTCTCCACTCGCCGGGAGAGTCTTGCCGAAAATTGCCGAGTATTCCGACCACGTTCGCCACAAAAAGGCCATAAACCGTACATTATATACGGAAATATTTCACGCAATCATATATATATATAAAACGTATGTTTAATCCAATATTTGCGGAGTGTTTGTTTAAGTGTGTATATTTCTGGAATTCAGAATATTATTCAAAAATGAGATGATCCGACCACCCGTCACTATATAATAACGTGCCAATCGGTATAACTCGCGTCATAAATGAATAAATAAAAGGGTATTATAATATTGTATGACGTAATAATATGAGCGCATAAATCGATTATTACTGTGCGTTTACTGTAACGTTATACGTATATATTGAATTTACACAATGTGCATGTCGTCAAGAGGCCGCAACACACCCGCTTTTTGAAAAGTACTTATTCTGTGTAGGTTCCGTTTTTTTTTTTCCATGAATTTTGTTGAAAAATCTTATTGATCTTAAGCCCGGGTTCACACTACACCTTGTCGTGTGATTGTTGTTTTTGTGGCGCTATAATTTCCGTAAGTATACCAAAGTAGAACATCGTTCAACCGTAGTGGTTAGCTATTATCAAATTTTGTTCCCTCGCTATTTTTTCGTATTTGGTTTCTGGTGATATTATGATATGTAAACAAAATAAATAGTTTTTCTG